>LBNU01032837.1:30768-41787 GCA_014162995.1 Artemisia annua
AAGGAGAGGAGGATTATATATATATATATATATACTCATATTATATATTCATAACTTGTCCTAAAAATCATGATAAGATTTCATGAATATAATTTATCTATTTTTGTGAAACACAAAAACTATAAAATACATGTCTATGTCTATGTCAGGAGAGGTAACAACAAATTATGATTACTTTTTGGTCTCTGTTCTTTTCTCCGTTTTAAACTATTTCACTTCAAAATGCATACACTTTAAGAAATTCTTACTTAATATATTTTTCATTAATTAAATATTATTTTTACAAACTAAATTCTCCTTTGATTGTTTAAATGATAAAAGTGAATCTACGTGTATTTGAGACAACCCAAAATAAAAGCATAAACTTATAAATTAGAACGGAGAGAGTAATTTACAATGTTCAAATGTGTCACACCCGCGTCTGGTCGCCACCCTCTTAGGGATGGAACCACGGTGGGTCTCGGTACACCCATGAAATTTTGCGACGTAGTGTTAACTTTTATAAAAAAAAACTTGATTTTTTCAAAATGCACATGGTTCAAAAAAAAATTGTATTCCTCGTTTCGTATAATTTTTCATAACTCCACCTGGTCAAATTGTGTCCTGATTTGTTCCTACACCCGCTAGCGGGTTTGATTATGTATTTGTAACGCAGCGTTGGTAAGACTTGGCGGGTGCATTCGGGTAGATACACGCGGGTTACAAATATAGACAAAGACAAAGTCTATCTAGGTTTTAGACAAAGATATTCAGACAAAGTCTATATAGGTTTTGTTATATGTTCACATTCATAATATAGGTAAGATTAAGGTTTTGCATGCATGTAGGCGAACAAGTTGTTGCAACTAATGATTGTGATCAAGGTATAATTTTTTTTTCTTCTTTCAGGCACTTTTTAGATAATTTTTTAAGTAACGAGAAAGACTTTTTTATTCCAATAAGACAAGCACAAAGCCACAAAGTAACAAATGCATTTATTAAAATAAGACATAAAACTTGACAAATTTTTTGTTGTCCGTATTCCAAACGCAATTTTATTGCAGTAACAGAGATTCTTTTTTGTTTATTATTATTGGGATATTCTAACATGGGATCCATAAACTTTTATTTAATTTGCTATTTGGTACCTTTTGAACTCAAGGAGAATGATTAGCTACTTAATTATAATGCCCATAAGAGATAATTGCATTACAAAATTCTTAACAGCTTTCATGACGTGCGAGTTCATATAGCAAAAACAGCGTTCTTGGATTTTTAGAGGCTATGAGCGAAAATTGATAATGGGGCCTTAAAGTAAAGGATAAAAGAACTTGCGTATTATTATTCAAACATACGCTGATAATAGTTTACATAAAAATACGACTATTTAATCTTTATTATAAAAGATGTTTTTATTTATGTTTAAATAAATCTTTTACATCACTTAATAATTGTATACATCGAACAAAAACTTTGTGCCTTAAATAAATCTTTTACATCACTTTGCTGATTTGCTCACCCCCGGGAAGGCCTTTAACACAATAAAGCCAGTTAAATAGATTATTACTTAATCTTACGTAATAAAAAGTACTTATTTTTAAATACATTTGTTACTTTGTGTAACAAATAAAAAGTATAAGCAATCCTAAACGCCCACTTAGAGTCTTAAAAATTTTAAGCACCACCACATCCAACCTTTTCCTTAATATTTTAGTAAAGATATTTTAGGAACATTATCTCAGCATAGTGAAGAGGTACTGAGTTTTTGACATTTTGTGGATGGGGTGGAAACATTATAGTGGTTGCTTTTTTGTCTCCTACACGTTCACTGTATAACTGTTATATGCTGATCATTTGTGTCAAGCAATCTGTACGGAAGATTCTTTGAAATATGGAGTATTCTTTGCAAGCGATATGTGGTGCATAGTGTAATTTGCAACCTTTTTATTGCCATTTGACGTTGCACAAAATGACATGAGTTTGATGTGGGTGTGGTTTATTGCTAGGATATGGCCTCTTCATTTGGAATACGAGTATTTTACTTTCTTACAAATATCTATCTACACTTCTATATTTCATCATCATTCTTTTAGGAAGATTTATATCGCATCAATTTATTCTTCCCATGCATGGTGTAAATGTGTGTTGTTCTTTTTAGTCATTTTACCAATAGTGTATTTTAAAACTACATAAGATAATTTAATCACTATTTCAAGCGGGTGTGTTTTGATAATACATAAGCTCATAAGCTCTTATTGCAAAGAAAGTATAAGCTCTTCAAATAAGCCAATATAAATACCCTCTAATAGAAAAGAATGTAGTTATTATTTGGGACATTTACATATATCCCCGACAAAACTTCAATATTTACATATATCCTCAAACCTTGTTTTAATAGTATTGTACACCACGCACTGAAAATTTATGTTTTGAGAAAATATATAATTATTGAAGTTTTATTGGGATGTATGTAATTCCCTTTTTAAAGAGCTTATAGTAAGTGTCTACTTTCATAATAAACAAAGTTTTTGAAAAATCATACTAATTACACTTTTTACCAATTAGTTATCATATTTATTCATTAAACTCTATTTTTATTAACTGAAATAGAGAGAATTGCAAAAATCATCCCTAAAGTTTGGCCAAATTACACGTTTCGTCCCGAATGTTTGGAAAGTGCAAGGATCGTCCCTGTTGAGAAAACTTTGGTGCAAATATCGTCCCCACAGGGACGATATTTGCACTAAAGGTTTCCTCAAAAAGGACGATATTTGCACCAAAGTTTTCTCCACAGGGACGATCCTTGCACTTTCCAAACATCCAGGACGAAACGTGCAATTTGACCAAACTTTAAGGACGATTTTTGCAATTCTCTCACTGAAATATAAAATATTATTATAAAACATCTTAAAATAAAAATGTTGACACTTACCATGAGATATTGCGATTGATTTTTACGTAATAGTTTTTATGGAAATTACAGTAATGTATATTACTTGGGGCATGTCATTGGTCATGAAGTGTGTCTAGTGGACTACTGTGGAGTGGTTGTGACACATGTTGGAGTGGTGTAAAGAATTTTCTTTGTGTTGTGAAACAAAGGCGCGATCGAGTAACGAATTTTCATGGGGATCGTGAATCTTTTATAGTTGTTTTCATGGGTAGTGTGTCATTTTATATTTAGCTTTCCAAATAACTACGTACTTCAAAAGAGTTTCTTATTACTAGAAGTGGACCAAGACAAAGAAACATGACTAAAATTGAAAATTTCTTTTTTTCTTTATGTAAGTGAAACCCAACACTATACTTTTTCTAGCATAGCCTAAATGTAGCTGAATGACACGTTTTGAAAACTTGATGGGATGGATATTAGCCGATTTCATTACAAAAGATTTATTTAAGCTAACAATATGATTCAAGCATGGCACGAGAAAGGCAGAAGTTATTAAACTTAATATAGTCATATTAAAGTTGTTATTTGGGTAAACTCGACCTTCTTCGGGTCGGGTTTTGATAAAGATAAAACTTTCTTTTACCCGACCTTAATAAGGTGCGGGTTATACGAGTTGCGGCTTATCGAGTTATTTGGGACTCGAGTTATTCAGATACGGGTTAACATGCATAAGCCAAATTATAAGATAAAAATATAAATAAATTGGTTAATTCTTATATAAAAAACCAAAAAAAGATATTAAAAAAAAATAAAAATCCCTTATATTATATTCAGATTAACCCGAAATCCGAATAAGGTTAAAACTCTCACTCGAAACCCAACCCTCATAAGAGTTCGAGTTAATCACCCAATATTTTTTCAAGTCGTATATCTCAAACCGAATAAGCTTATTTCGGTTCAAGTATGGTCGGGTTAATGGACTTCGGGTATTTTTGACATCTAGTCATATTGATAATATATTATCATAACACTTAACACTTGACACCTAGTCACATTGATAATATATTATCATAACACTACAAAATATTGTGAAGAAACAATAGGTCCATGTGGAATCTCAAAATAGTAAAAGTTAGCTTTTTAAAGAAAGAAAACATTCCAAAGGGCTGATTATGTAACTTCACCTCTACCAATACAAAGTGTCATCACTTACCTCTTATCATATTTCGGTTTCCACTACAATAACACTAACGGTAAAAACACATATTTTCATTTTTACCACACAGTAAATTTTTTTTACTGTCTTTATACAACACATAAACTAAAAACCAATGATTTTTTTTCGGCCATGAAAAAAAATGTGAAAAAACGAAAAAAAACAAAAGTTGTCGAAAATATATCAAAGTGCCTATCTATAGAAAGATAATTAAATGCTCCTCGTAATGGTATACTTTTTTCGTTTAACGATTAACTGTTTGAAAGATATTAATATTTGAAAAAAAATTTGATGAAAGTGAGTTTTTTAAATTGTTGAAATTAATCTCATACATTAGATCAAATAAACATGAAGGGTGAAGATTAGTCATTTGATATTTAAAAAAAGTTTTGTCCTCAAATGATCTTCTATCTTAAACAATCTACCTTGAACCAACTTTGAAAATATAAACACATTTTGTATTTCCTCAAACCATGTCAATTAATCAAAATATAAAAAAACCGAGACAATTTACTTGTATGGGATAAAAAGAAGGTTTTAATGTTTTATACGTACACTCACCTTAAAAGATTGTTTGATTCATATAAAAAGTTTATTTTTCTTACGTATACCTTGAATAGGAGTAACAAAATTGCTAAAATATAAAGTCCCAACTCGAGGGAAGGATCATGTTTTGTTGAAATAGGAATCTCCGTACAAGATAATTAAATTAAGGCAAATCTTTTAATCAATTAGTAGAATTTCTAAAAATGGCCCATTTTTCATTTTCGGTTCACTTTTTAGTAACAAAAAATTTTAAAATGTGCATTTTTCATTTTTTTTGTCACTTTTGGGTAAAAAATTGTTTTTCGAATTTAGTCTTGTGCGATCGCTAGACCGTGCGACTTCATCAAATTCTCGACACGTGTTCAAAAATTGATAAGATGCTTTTTGCTAGACTAAAATGACATTTCGTGCGACAAAGATTTATTCTTTTTGCTAGATTGACATGAACTTTTTTTTGCTTGACCCCATTTTACTACTCGGTATAAAATTGCTAGCCTACAACTATTAAAATGGAAGGTAATTGCAACAAAAAAAAAAAAAATGAAATTCTCTCTTTTTTTGAAACTTGAAACTTAAATTAATATAGTTTACCTAAATTATCTCTAAGTACCACTTAAACTTGTCAACTTTTTAAAAACTTGACAGTTTAGATTATGTCATTCTTAATCAATTCTAAACTTGGCAATTTGTAAAAAACACACGCCGTAAATTTTAAAAAGCACACGTTTTGTATTTAAAAGAACACACGTTTTGCAATCAAAGGTCGAACCAGAATCACGGTTTAGCAAGTATAATTATTTGTCGTTATATATTGTCACATTATGCGAGTATTCTGGTATTGTTAAAAAAAAAATACAGACAATAATTTTATTGATGAATGGTATTGGGCAACTTAAACATATTTACACAAATGCATATAAGTTTTTCTTCCATCATTTGTTCACAGTTTTAATCAAACGTAAAATTAAGGTTCGTGCATGCAAGTGAGCTAAAAAGTTTTTGCAACTGATGATGTATATTTCTATGATGCACTTCTTAGATAGTACTAGTAATTTTTTAATGAGAAACATGAAAGAGTTTTTTATTTCAATAAAACAAGCACAAAGCAACAAATACATTAATTTAAATAAGACATAAAAGTTGACCAATAAAAAACCCCTTCCTCATTTAGCCGAACACATCCCAAAACAGTCGGTATTTTCTGATTCTGAAAAACATTGTGGTAACAGAGATTCGCTTCTTTTTGTTTGTTTATTATTGGGATACTCAAACATGGGATCCATACACTTTTATTTTAAGTTGCAATTTGGACCTTTTGAAATCAAAGAGAATGATTATCTACTTAATTACTACTACTAATATAATAGGGAGTTACATAGTGCCCATAACTCATAAGATATAATTGCAATACCAAATTCTTAAATGATTTCATAACGAGTTCATATAGCAAAAACAGCACAATCAAGGCAGTTCTTGGATGTTTAGGCTAAGCACAGTGGAGGGAAAAAATCGGTCGAGCATGTGTCATGACCGATTTCAAAATCGGTCGACTCCAATGTGGCATATCGAGCATAAATCGGTCGAGCAAGAAGAAAATGTATAATCGGTCGTTTTTTTTTTACCGATATTTTAGGCTACACAAAACTTTGATTTTCTTTTTAAAATGTTACCGTTCGTGATTATTTATTTTTTTTCCCCTAAACTTTACCACTTTACATCCTATAAATACCAACCTCAAACACATTTCTATCTACCTTCAAACACATTTCTATCAATACCTTCAAACACATTCTTTTAATTATGTCTTACGAGCTATTGTTTGGTTCTTCGTCTTCCGACGATGATGAAGTCAGGAGATCCATGACGCAACAACTCATCTACACTTAAAATCTGATTTGATCGAACACATTTGGAGAAATCGTAGAAATCATCAAGTCAATCAAGAGAATGAAGACGAAGACAGTATTGAGGATGACGACGAGGAAGACGATGAAGAATTTATGTGATCTTTTTAATGTTATTTGAATAATTTACGTAATGTTTTTAACGTTTATTTGATTTAGTATTATAATGTTTTTATTTTTAATGAATTTTAAATTTGTTGTTTAAAATGTTTTAATTAAAAAAATAAAAAAAATAAAAAAGTCGGTCACCATTGTGGCACTTGGGTCATGTCTGGTCGCCGGAGAGAGAAAACTGACGCGGCACCTGGTGACCCAGGTCATCACTGTGTCTAGCCTTAGAGGCTATGGGCGAAAATTGATAATGATGCGTTAAAATAAAGGATAAATGAAATTCGTTAATCATGTATTTGGTTTTAGAAATAGAAACTGAGTTGGCGATGAGGTGACCATGAGATTTATCACCATTATTATCAGGGACGGAGTCATGACCAAATATGAACGGGTGCACAAAATCTTTTGAACCGTAATACTGGAAACACATTTTGAAGAACAGTGTACTTTAAAATGCATTTAGGAAAATCGTTATTTTTTTTTTTTTTTTTTTTTTTTTTTTTTTTTTTTTTTTTTTTAATATTAAACTACATCGAAAAAATTCATAGGATTCCGGGCACCCACGGGAACCCTCTAGCTCTGTCCCTGATTATTACTAGTCCGGGAACCCCCTAGCTCTGTCCCTGATTAGTACTAGTCTTATCTTTAATATTGTTACGAAAAATATTTTAGAAAACATTGGAAATTTAATTCTGGTAGAAACCATGTATGTATGGTGAAGAGGTACTAGTATGTTTTTGGATGGGGTGGAAACATTATTTCCTCTTCACGTTCATCGTATAAAATGCAGATCGTTTCATTGGCACACGTGTCGAGCTCATGTGTAAGTAAGATTCTTTGCAAATATGGAGTATAATTTATTTTTGGTTTTATTAACAATGATATGTGATTATGTGGTGTGGTATTAGTAATTTGCAACCTTTTCTTGACATTTTGACGTTGCACAAAATGACATGAGTTTGAAGAGGGTGTGGTTTATTGCTAGGACATTGGCTTCTTCATTTGGAATACAAGTATTATACTTTCTTACAAAAATCTATCTACATGTCTATATTTCATCATCATTGTTCCAGGAAGATACTTGTTGCATCAATTTATTCTACGGTTCTAACCATGCATGGTGTAGACCTCTTATTAAAAATGTGAATGTGTGATTAAAAAAAAGAAAATGTGTAATTGTTATATTTATGGCATTCGAGTTTAAAATATGATTGGGTTGATATATATTACTTACGCGGCCTCAAATTAAATGTATTGTTGAGAACTTGGGATAGTGGTGGAAGCATAACAAAATTGACCAAATATATTTTATTTTTTTATCATATTTATGAGCTTAAACTGGATTTGCGTATGGCTTAAGTGAGTGTTTGAGTTAGCTTATTTGAGGGGCTTATGAATTTATCGTGTTTCGAAAGCACATAAGCTCAAAAAGTGTTGGGATGTTCCTAGGTGGCTTAAGTTTATTATTTTATTTTTTTCAGAGTGGATAGGCCAATATTTTTTCTAACTTATCTGTAACTTTTACAAGTTTACTCTTATATTCCCATTTGTTGTAACTTTTGTTTGATAACATTGTTTTATCACTTTATATGTGTTAGTCCTTTTTAGTCATTTTACCAATAGTGTATTTTAAAACTACATAAGATAATTTAATAACTATTTCAAGAGGGTGTGTTTTGATAATACATAAGCTCATAAGCTCTTATTGCAAAGAAAGTATAAGCTCCTTAAGTAAGCCAATATAAATACGCTCTAATAGAAAAGAACGTAGTTAATATTTGGGACATTTACATATACATATATCCCTAACAAAACTTCAATATTTACATATATCTCCAAACCTTGCTTTAATAATATTATACACCATGCATTGAAAACTTGTGTTTTGACTTTTGAGGAAATATGTAATTATTTTTATTGAGGATATATGTAATTCCCCTTTATTATTCAAGTCGACACATAGGTTAATTAATAATCCATACGTTTTATAGTAAGTGTCTACTTTTATAATACATAAAGTTTTTTAAAAAAATCCTACCAATTACACCTTTTACCAATTAATTATCATATTTATCCATTAAAAATTATTTTTATTAGCTAAAATATAAAATAAACTATAAAAATCTTATAATAAAAATGTTAACAATTAACATTAGACATTATGAATGATTTAACATATAGTTTTTATGCAAATTACAGTAATGTATAGTACTTGGGGCATGTCTTTGGTCATGAAGTGTGTGTCGACTACTGTGGAGTGGTGTAAAGAATTTTCTTTATGTTGTGAAACAAAGGTGCGATGGAGTAACGAATTTTCATGGGAATCGTGAATTTATTATAGTTTTTATTATCAGAAAATGTGGTAGCATGTCATTTTAAATTTACCTTTCGAAATAACTACATGTTTACTCAAAATAATATTCGTCGTTCTTATTCGATTTTAATTACATAAATAACATTTAAGTTAGAAAACAAAGATTATCCATGTAATATAGATAAAGCTATTCGTGTAATAAAAAACTATAAATAATTACATGGATGGTCCATATTTTTTAAAATATGAACCATTCGATACAACTAGTTTGAAACTAGGTATCATTGGTTTAACTAAAATCAAATAGGGACGATAAGTGTGATTTTAAGTAAATCACAAGAACGAAACATGTAATTTTTTTCGTACATTTTAACTGAAATCTACGCATTTTCTTTAGAGAAAATTCCAATATTAGACACAAAACTCAAGCTTAGTCCATTTTCTAGTAAAAAAAATGTTTTTTAAATTTAGTCTTGTGCGACCGCTAGATTGTATGACTTCATTGAAAAGTTGACAAGCAAAAGTTGGTAAGGTTTTTCCGCTAGACCGAAATGACATTTTGGCTATGTTTGGCAACAAGGCTTATAGGGGCTTGACATTTTAAAATACGCTTGCTTATAAAATAAGTCTTATTTGTCACACAGGCTTATAAAAGCTTTTATAATCCATAAGAGCCCAAGCCCATAGAAAAGGGATTAAAGTTAGCCAAATTACTTAAATACCCTTTAAAATATATTAGATTATCACGTAAAAGCTGGAAATATATGTAAATCAATTTGATGTGTTTTTATGTGATTTTACATTAATAAACTTCAGCTATAACTAATTCGTCAAACTACTTTATAGAAATATAAGCTTCAGGTTTCGGTTTATAATATAAGCTCCAGCCTCAGCCCCAGCCCCAGTCCCAGCCCCAACTAATTGTGACAAAAGTTATGTTTTTGCTAGACCACTTTGTCTTATTAAATAAGTGAGCCGTGGTTCCTACATTTTTATTCATTTACACATCCTTGATTTTTTCAATAAAACAAATTGGTATAACAAAAAACATAACTTTAGTCGCACAAAATGTTACCTTACCAACTTTTGAACACTTATTAACTTTTCAATGAATTTGCACCATCGCTAGCGATTGCTGAAAACTAAATTTAGAAATAGTTTCTTATTACTAGAAGTGGACCAAAGACAAAGAAACATGACTAAAATTGAAAATTTCTTTTTTCTTTATGTAAGCCTAACTTTCAAGTAACCTGACTCTTACCAATATATTACTAGCTGGTCAAATCACTTTTTATGCCAAAAAGTAGGATCAGCAAAAAATAAAATACAGAAACTATATTATCATAAGTTCATAACACTTAAAAAAATATATTGTAAAGAAAGTGGAATCTGAAAATAGTAAAGGGAAGCTTTTTAAAGAAAGAAAACATTCCAAAGGGCTGATTATGTAACTTCACCTCTACCATAAATACAAACAGTGTCATCACTCACCTCTTATCACATTTCCATTTCCACTACAGTAACACTAACGGTAAAAACACATATTTTCTTACCACACAGTAAATTTTTTTTATTGTCTTTATACAACACATAAACTAAAAACCAATGATTTTTTTTGAGGTTTTTATGTTTAACAAAAACCACCACCTTGGCACCGCCGTACCGGAGTATCTCCGGTGAATAACCGGTGATGGTTTTTTTGTGTTTTTTGTTTTTTTTTGTTTTTTTGTTTTTTTTTTCATGTTTTTATAAATCTAAAGAGAAACAAACAAACATACTAAACACAAACTTTTTTTTTTAATGTTCTTTTTCATGTTTTTAACAAAGGTTTTGTTTTGTATTTATAGTTATATATATATATATATATATATGGTTGGTGGGTACGTTAAACGGCGTCGTTTCTCTACAAACTAGTCTTTCTTGGTCAATAAGTTTCTTGACAGTAAATGAAGTTTAGTAGTAAAACAAAGCTTCATATGTTCTAGTTTTTACAGCTAGGGTCCTTTTTGTCCATAAGTTGTCTCTCTCTTGAAATGTAGCTTTCTCTCACTAGTTT
>LBNU01032837.1:42275-58046 GCA_014162995.1 Artemisia annua
AAAAAAAAAAAAAAAAAAAAAAAAAAAAAAAAAAAAGAAAAAAATTTGATATGTTTTTTTTTGTTGAGCAAGAAGTTTGATATGTTGGACATAACAAGTTTTAACTAATTTTCTTTTTGTTAACAATAATATAAAAATGTTGATGTTAAGTTGTACCATTTTCAGGTACTATTTTTCATTGTTACTAGCTAGCTTGATCGAGTTTTAGAGAATATTCTACGAAGGTAATAAATGAGATACGTTATTATTCTTCCTTTAGATAAACCCTTTGTGATTTGTGTCTGTTAATGTATGTAAAATAGTGTTAAATAGAATGTAATAAATGAGATACGTTGTTATTCTATGGTTTGTTTTTAGATCCATGTTTGATTTTGATGCCAATAAGTATTGTACAAGGAATGAATAGGTTCATTCAATGGTTTGATGATTAATTTGGGTTCATTAAATGTATTATAGACAAAATCCACCCAATCATTTAGCATTTAGTACTATTTGTTGCGTGTTTAATAAATGAGATGTGTTTGTGTATTTATGTGTTAAGCAGTGAATTTGTGTGGTAATCTTGTTGTTCCTTGTTTATTGATATTTCTTCATGTTTTCCTTTTCACTTTTTTGTTAAAAAATTAAGTTCAAAACCATATGGGCAGGACATCTTTTGTACTAATCTATCAAATTTGTTGCAATATTTCAGTTTTTCTTACTTATATGAACTAGAAACACATTCATTAAAATTAGATAAACTTTTTTTAATCTTGTTTTCTTGAAATATGAACGATTGTACTTTTTTTCTTAAAATTAATGTTACAAGTGTGTTAAAGAGTGAAAATAGAGATATCAACAAAAATGATCAAATAAGATACAGCCCTTATTGATGCAAAGGTTTCATTTTGTGATGGGATGTCAACCAAAAAGGGACATTGCTATATTTTTTATTATTTTTTTTTGAACTAAGGACATTGCTTTATATATATCTCAAAAAAATGCTATTTTTTCTGCTGTGTGTTTTTGTTTTTTCTACATGTGTGTGTTAAGAGTGTGTTGAACATATCTTCTTATTTTTGTTTATGAAAAAAGTAATGTATAAAACTTATAGAATGGTTACCTCTTACATGATTGAAAATACTCATATATGTTTTCCTATGTTTTCGATAGATAGATCAAAGTTCTTAAAATCAAATCAAAGTCATTTCTCAGAATGTTCTTTTCCATATGTAATCTCATATATAAAAGTCATTTCAGAATGTGCATTTAGCTTGTTTAGTGCTTGTATTAACTTATTTAACAAAAATAAGTTAGTTTTAACGTTTCAACGGTATAAGCTTATTTCGTAGAGAATTTTGTATGTGGCTTTACTTGGGATGACTTGAACATACTTTGGTTGCTATGAATTACAGTAAAAGTTAAGTTTAGTTTACCCACATTCTGTTTTTAATATTTCTATTTAATATTTTTGAGTGGCTTAAGCTTCTTGCTAGAATATTAATAAATGCTTTGTCAACATATTTGCTTACTTAATAAACCAAATATTTCAGGCTAGATGTTTAAGAAAAGTGTAACCAATGGATAGTAATAAAATTTAGTTCGTTTTAATTCGTAAAATAACTCAGGGGTTTTAACTATTTGATAAGTTTGGGGTAATAGCTAAGCTAATATTGATTGAATTTTATACTCAATCTAGTAACTTGAGATACTTTTTATTACGGATGCATGATCTGAGTTGAATTTATTCGAATTGGAGGTAAAATGTGTCGAATTTGAAACTTTATCCAGAAGTAGAATGATGATGGCAGATGTGGTTAAAAATATAGTATTTGAAAGCTTAATTCTACTGGAATAGTTTTATAAATATTGTTAAGATTTTTATTTTATTAACATTGTTAGCTCTTACATTTATGGGTTATTTTTGAATTGCTATTAGGCTTATGTGACATATAAATTGTTCTATTGTCTTGGTGCAGTTTGTTAAGTAGCAAAAAATGTTGAAGTTATTTGCTGAAGTCAAGAAATTGGCGTCGGGGTCAATAGGTACCCGACATATAAGGTAGATATTAAATTTGTTAAAGTCATTAATATTTACTACGAGTACATGGGAGTAACTAATTTTGGTTCTTACAAAAATATTTCAGTAAGGCGGCGAAGCAGTATTATTCTGACTATGTGATTAGAGCAGCTGTAACTGATGACTGTAAGGTAACAATGATAATAACTACAACATAAGATAGGCATATATTTATTTTGATAGTATCAATAGGTGTTTAATTTAGTGTAAACATAAATTTTTTATGTCACAGTTCATAGTGAAGCAGAGGCATGCAATTTTCAACAAAACAGATACAGGAAAAAAGCCAAAAAACCTTAGCAAAGCTGAATTTGCAAAGGTATGAATCCACATCATGTTTAACATACATATATGTTTCAATAATCAAAAATTCAAATTTTGTTTTTCTACCAGAAAGAAAAAGAGTTGCAGATTCAGATCATGTCCCCCTCCAGTCTGTTCAATGTGGCGGTATGTTTATTGGTGTTTTTTATTATTAGAAGTCTACTGATTTATTACAGTATATTTGAGCTAATTTATACCTTTTTCTTTTGTTAATTAGGCCATCAAGAGTACTGATACAGACAAGTTATTTGGAAAAGTTTGTGCATCATCAGAACTGGATCTTGGTGACACCACAGAAGTCAGGAAATTCACAATTCTCGACCAGAAGGTAACTTAATCTTATTGAGTGTTTTTCTAAGTTGTTATTTTTATAGCTTGGTAAAAGAATAAACATGTGGGTTCTTTTTTGGGTAAACACATTTGGGTCATCTTGTTCTATTTGATTGGGCCACATATATCAATAGAAGCCCAATAAATTGTAGTTTTCAGAATTCAGAGTATCATCATATCATATTAGCCTCTTGCCTCAACCTTTAACAATTTATCTTTTGCATTTGGTGCTCAATGATTAATGCATGCAGTGTTGTTAACTTTTTTTTTGTTTTTTGTTTTTTTAGTGGCAGCCAAAGAATTTCGTGTTACTCTGTAATGTGTACACTATCAAGCCGGCAAGACGTCTTCGCATGTCAACAGGGATGTTGGTTGATCTCATAGACAAAGCTGCAAAACTTGGAAAGGAAATGTTTTTCTCCATTGTGGCCATAGATAATACACCTTGTATCGAAATGCACGAGAAATTGGGATTTGAGGTGGGTATCAATAACTTCTTCTTATTTTTTTTTTATTTTTTTTTAATTATTATTATTATTATTTTTTTAATTTGCTTTAACTTGTGTATACATGTATAAGTAATTTGCTCATATAAAATTTTTGTTTTGTTTTCTTTTGCAGAAAATTCTAATTGAAGCTAATGTTGACATTGATGGAAAGGAACACCTTTTATTGGGTAGGCTTCTCAAAAAACCAGAGAACTAAAGTACTTGTTCTTTGACTTTTATCATAATATTTAATGGAACCTTATGATGGTATTAAGCATGTATATGGCTGACTTTAATTGCCACGGTGAAAACCAAGTATGTAGAAGTTTATGCTTATCAGTACTTGTTTAATTCAGCGCATATTATATGTGGCTGCAGATTATATGTTTTGCTTATTGTTGAATTGCATTATAATATGTGAAAAGTAGTTTTGAAGTAGCTAAGGCTTTTACTTATTAGAAATAGGTGTATAAAGCTATCCAAACAGTATTTGGTGCATTATGCTTGATACTTGTGTCGGATGCTTCTGATTTTGTGGAGGTTTTAAAAAAGGCGAGATTGGGATCTTTAAAAATAGTGGTTGTTGATAGTTCTTTAACTACTGATCATTACAAAAAAAAAAGTATGCAACACATACCACAAAAAGCTAAAACTCATCAAATTGCTCTGTTTCAAATGTCACATTGCAATTTCAGTGCCAAGCCAGTATGCTGTTATTCATGCGAACCAATCATGTTTGCTGTTCCTTGAGTCCTATTTAAAGGCGTGTTACTCTTGTCACCATTTTACCCTCCCTGAGTTGGTTGCTACCTTTGCCATTGTCTTCCTTTGTACGGTAACCATATGGTCCTATATTATCTAAGGTTAGGCAAAGGTCTGGTAGCTACTGTGAAAATCAGTAAATTATGTTAAGAATCACTTCACGGTTTTCATCCTACTTGTGTTTGATGCTTCATGGTTAGTAAATGTAGGTTATCTAATCAACTACTGATATAAATTTTATTTTTGTTTATGCCGAATGGCTATTGTACCTTTCTAAAACTTGTATATTGGGATGTTGGCTATTGAGAAATCAACCTCTGACCCAGAACATATGCAGTGATACTAAGAATGTTTGTGATATTTTCCACCCACATTGTGCGCGATTTTGAATTTTTATAAGATATCACAAGTGACGAGTGACTTGCCAATGACTTATAGTCATAGTTTAAGTTAACTTCTCATATTCTTGGAAAAGAATGTAGCTAATTTTGTAGTATACTTAAAAGATCAGACAGATAAAATGTGGTGTTCAGCAATATGATAATCAGAGTCTGTAATTTTGTAAAACACTCTAGAAGGCCAGAAAATCCATTTTTTCATCAGAATCTTGCCATTTGACGGCTTATTTGGGAATCATGTATAGTCATTGGTTCAGTCAATACAATGACCATAACAAGTAGTATACCTTTTTCTCAAAATAAATAGACAACAAAGATGTTTTAAAAAACTTATTTGCAAAACCTTGGCTTACATTTTTCTCATAATTGTGTATAAAACGAATAAAAAGGGTCCATTTATAGGAAAAACTACAAATACAAACAAAAATAAGCATAAGGCGGACAATAAATGATTTCAGAGTCACATGTTTGATGATGGCAATGATGGTTCTTACTGTTTGGGCATAGTCTTAGTTAGGTCGGTTTAACTGCAATTATTCTTGACTTTCACTTGTTTTCAAGAACATGTTTGGTGAACCTGATAATCTTATTGTGCCTACATTTATCCTGATTACTCCCGTAATCAGCTCCTGAACTCCACTATCACCAGACTCGAGCTCACAAATGAAGCATAAACATTCACTAATTATTATGAGCTATAATTTCTTGTTCTTATGCTTTTTTCTTTCATGGTAATTTAAGTGTTTTTTTGTAGTCTGTAACACAGATGCATAGTCACATGTTGAGATATTGTTCTGAATGCCATTTTCTTTCACTTCTGCAGGAACTTCAGGGAGGAGGATTACTGTGCTTAACTGTGGGTTCACTGTTTGGCCTGGAATCTCAGGCAAACATGGTCTCAATTTCACCGAATTCAAGCACACAAAAAGTAATTCCGCTCGTTCCAAGCTCCGACGAACTGGACGGCTGATATCTGGGGTAGGACCAGTTGCAGGTTCAATGCGTCAGGTCAAAATTTTTTTTATTTTTTATTTTTATTATTATTATTATTATTATTATTATTATTATTATTATTATTATTATTATTATTATTATTATTATTATTATTATTATTATTATTATTATTATTATTATTATTATTATTATTATTATTATTATTATTATTATTATTATTATTATTATTATTATTATTATTATTATTATTATTATTATTATTATTATTATTATTATTATTATTATTATTATTATTATTATTATTATTATTATTATTATTATTATTATTATTATTATTATTATTATTATTATTATTATTATTATTATTATTATTATTATTATTATTATTATTATTATTATTATTATTATTATTATTATTATTATTATTATTATTATTATTATTATTATTATTATTATTATTATTATTATTATTATTATTATTATTATTATTATTATTATTATTATTATTATTATTATTATTATTATTATTATTACTCCGTATTATTATTTGGTGCAAAAGGGTAAAAATTATATTAACATCAAAGACAACTTTACAAATTCCTCAACACTGGCATGGACAGAACCATCCAAAATACAAAACACAAATTCTAGACCTGTCTAATATCAGACATAACTACAAAGATCTCTGATATCACATTGACCATAATCAGATGCAGCAAATTCAGTTTGCAGACATAACTACAGGGACAATATCAGTAACCAATCCTCCATATTCACTTCTACATTCACCATTAAGCCATATACATCTTCCTCAAATGGGGCATTCACTTTTCCATTTTGCTTCCCACTTTTCCATTTTGCTTCCCACTTTTCTTTGTACCAATCAAACATATATTGAGCCCATTGTTTTGATTCTTCAA
Organism: Artemisia annua; assembly: GCA_014162995.1. Classification (NCBI taxonomy): domain Eukaryota; kingdom Viridiplantae; phylum Streptophyta; class Magnoliopsida; order Asterales; family Asteraceae; genus Artemisia; species Artemisia annua. The sequence continues at coordinate 48,511 of LBNU01032837.1, forward strand.
CAGTGGGTATCTTCTTATTATTCACAAACATACCAACCATTTCATCCTCCTTATGCAAACGAGTGAAAAAATCAGTAACCTCCTTATCTTCGACTATATTCTCTACCATACTTGAAGACTTCTCATTCTTATCCCTGCATAAATCTCCCTCATCCTGGCACTCTTTATCAACATTAGTGTCCAAATTTTCATTGCTGCCTTCACTCTTTATTAACTCATCAATTTCAGCATCATCCACTTCATCCAGGACATGATACTTATTAGCACTTTTCTCAATGATTCAAGAAGGCCTTCATCCACATTCCAGCTTCCTTTTGGACTGCTCACTTTATCCAGTGGTTTTTGTTTATCCTTGTTCTTCTCAACATCACTATGCTGCTTCTCTAGTAGGTTATCCATGTGTTTGCTTGGTCCTTCTTTCTGTGTAACTACTGGCCTAAACTCCATATGACTTTGCCTTGTGTTTCCATTAATTCCCTTACCATTCATTTTATTCTCAGCAGTTTTCCTGTTATTTCTCATCTGTTGTCCCCCCCCGCACTCCTTTCCTGTTTCTATTCTCATTTACAAATTCATTTGTATTGGTTTCTTTTTGGCTATTAGTGTTCCTGGTAGTATTCATCTCCTCTATCTTCCTTAACTCCTCCTCACTTTTTGGTCTTACAAGTGCAAGTGCCCAAATACCTTGCAGTGAGAGCATTTAGGAGGTTTCCAATCATATTCCACTTTAACAAACTTTTGACAATACTTAACTTGTTCAACAATTTTGTAACATATCTCCTACCTTATCTTTTAACTCCTGATCAGCTTTGATTTCCACAAGTACTCTAGCAAATCCCAATCTTCCTACGCCATCATTGCACATCTTAGCAGTAGTTTGACTTTGGTCCATAATCAATGGCTTACCCAAACTACTAGCTAATGCACTTAGTCCTCTATTACTCCAAGCTTCCAATGGTAAATTCACAAGCTTAACTCAAACAGGCAACACCTCAGGGTCTTTCTTTTCAATGACTGCTAGACTAGGCTCCCATTTTTGCACTAGCAAAGGTTTGTTCCACACCATCCATGGTCCCCTCTCTAGTACATGATTCATTCCTTGTACATTGTTGAATTTAAACAAATATACCCCATTATGCATAATGATTTCACCTAGCCCAAATCTTCTCCACATTCTAACTAGATTGTATTTGATTTCAGCATAGGTCATCTTATATCCAACAAAGTAGCCACATAAGGTGTTTTCCCATTTCTTACTCCCCTCAATTACCAAGTCTTCTTCAACTATAGTGGGAATCAAGCTAAGCTTATTGTCAAGAGTAGTCTTAACTTTCACAACATTAGCAAAATTCCTCTGTTTTTCCATATTTTGACTCCCATTGGCATTCACATTCTCATTAGTTCCAGCATCACTCAAAACAGTTACATTAGCATTAAGCTCACAAGTAACATTCTCAACACTAGTAGTAGTATTTTGATTAGTATTACTTATAGTGTTTGGAAATGCTTCAGTGAGTGATGGAAAGTCCTCTAAACTCCTATCCCTACTCTTCCCCTCTTCACTCACTAGTCACACCTTCATCCTTATTCTCTTCGGTACAACCATTTGAAGCCCTAAAATTGCAATTCTCATTTTTCATTCAAAATTACCCCATTCTGTTTACTAGTTTTCTTCTTATTCAATTCACAGAACATATCCCCATACAACGTTTAGACGACCGCTTTTTGGTCGACATCAATTAGCCGTTAAAACCGATAGAAAGGTGCGCAATAGAAAACTGAGTAAGATGTATATAATAGAATTGAAAATTAGGTGCAAAATGGTGTAGATTTGAAGCTTTTTGATGAATTTTTAATGGTGAATTTTGGAGGGAAAAAGGGTTAGAGGAGAGAGAAAGGAGAGCTTTCCGGTTTCACTAATATTAATGCGTCAGGTCATTGGTCATGTGCTAGCTTTGATTCTGGTACTTGTGAAATGGAGTGCTATGGTAAAACATACACACCACCGCTACGATTGCGGAGATCAATATAAGCATTGACCGGGACTCCTATGATGTTAGCATCATGAATGGCCGGTTTTAACTTAACTATGACTGTGGAGCCCACAGCAGGTAGGTTTTGCACCCAAAGGTAGGCTGCTTCAATGACATAAATCGACATTGCCTGCGGGACTTGCAGTTGAAGGGTGGAGGAGGGTGTAATGTAGGTAAAGGGGGAACTCGAGCCACCAATGGGTTACAAGTAATTTACTGTAGATAAAAATCTAAAACGGGTCGAGTCTGACCGGGTCACGTAAGGTTTATTAAATGTAAAAACTACTTAGGCAACTGAGCCCGATAATAATAAGACCGGTTGAAAGTGGCTAAAGTTATATTTGACAATAATAGTAAAGTTATAAAAACAACATTATTACAAAAATCCATTAGAGAACCAAACAACAACGAAGATATATTTTGAAAACTTGAAAATATATACCACGGTTAACAAAACCTAATAGTAAGTGTTTGGGTAATTATGTTCAAAACACATAAGTCAATTTGGGTTGAGTCTTAGAAATTGGAAGATGGATTCTTGATCCCACATAGAAGCAAATAGCAAATGTAAACTTGTTTACAAGTTGGATTTCTAACCTTTGATTACTTCCATTGAATAATGGAAGTATAGCACCGATCGTACATGCGCACGCGCTCGTGGCTGATGGGCGAAAGTAGCGTTTGATGGCGCACTTTGCACTTCGCTAACTCGCATCACCGCGAGCCGCTTGAGTGTCGGATGCTTCTAACAGCGGTGTTTGAAAGCCATTAAATCCTTTTTCTGTTTCATTAGTCGGGTCGTGCCACATAGGGTTGGGAAATCAACAGACTGTTTTATTTGTATGGGCGGTTGGTGCTTTGGATGGACCAACCATTGTGATGCTTCTAACAGGGGTGTTTTTGGTGGTAGCCAACCAATATGTCACTTTGACCGATAGCCAGTGGGTTATGGCCAATCATCATGACCCAAAAGTTATAAAAGACTACAAAGCTGAATATGAAAAGGTGGCACTCTTAATTCTAATGGCTCAACCTCCCGTCCTTCTCAATCACCTCAAACAAGAAACAAGGGTCTTGTAGTTGAGTCGTATGACTAGGATGAAAAAGAAGTGTCATTTGATGATGATGAAATGGTTACTGTCAAGGTACTCATGGCCTAGGCTGATGATGAAAAAGTTGTTGGGAAAGAACAAGCAAGAAATGCAGAATGGGTTGACATCACAATTAAAAGGTACAAACTCTTCCACAAATGGAAGATAATGATGATAGAATATTGTTTCTTGATTATGCATGTGTAGACCTTAGATTTCTAGATGAACAAAGATCGAATTTGATGTCAAAATTTAGGAATCGTACCTTAGAGTTGAACACTTGTAGAGAAGAATTGCTAGAGCTGAAGCAAGTTAATCTTACTGCCCTTAGACTTCAGCATGCTAATACTGATATATTGAAAGAAAATAAGGCCTTTAGGAAAGAACTTAATGAAGTTAAGTCTATCACTAAGTCTTGGTTCAATAGCTTAGATAGAGTTAGGCAATGCATCAGTGAATAAATTCCTAATCAAAATGAAATGATGTTAGGGGTTAACCAACTCACTAACGGTTCATGTAGAACCGAACCTAAGGAACTAGTCTTTTGTAGATCATCAACTGGATATGATCATAAGATGTGAAAAGACTGGGTTAATATCTGACCCCGCTAAAATGCCAAATTGGAACGCTTGAAGAATCTTAGACTCTGAATTCCAATCACCTAAATCCAATGCCACTATAAGTCCAAAACTTCGGTGACTGATTCTGAATCTGCGGATGAATGAGTCTTAATGGATATAACCCAACAAGCTTGAGGGGGCTCAACCAGAATGTGGGACAAATACCAAATCAATCCTAGAACCTGCCTCACAAAGAAAGTCTGCCAACTCCAAAAATGTCATCATTGATGAAACAAAAATCACATCATCCAAGCCTTCAGTTCCGTCTAAAAAGTGGATATAACAGATATCAAAGCACCCAATAATTCAACTTATCAGAATTCAATATAAAGCATGAATATCAATGTCTAAATCCCTGGAAAAGCTCTGGTGAATAATGGCGACATGCGAATCCCTTACCCTAAATTGACGACCGAAATTCATCTTTAATTTCTAATAGTTTACTTCCTTGTTGATTCTTGATCTAAACTCACGTTTATATTTAAGTTATTAGCGATCAAGTAATGTGTTAGGGTTTTGGATTCTTGGTGCGATCACTTTTTTTCTTTTCGGGTTTCGTATCTGATCTTTGCGTATCAACTTATGCTATTCATGATGGATTGTTGCTTTAATGGTGGATAATTAATTGTCTTATCGTTCTAAACGCTAAGAGATTAGGGTTTCATTCGGTTTTAATTTTCTATTGATTGTTTGTTCTACTGTTTGCTGTGTTACGGTTTGTTACCCTGGTTGTTGATTTCACAGATTTGATAAGAAGTTAGGGTTTGAGCTATGGATTCCAACGTGAATGTTGATGGTAATTATTAGAATGCTGGTAGGATGGATTTCTTTACTGTGATATCGGATGGGATGTCTACACCTCCTAAAAGTGCTTTTAAGGCACTACAGGATGAGGAACCTGTTGTGTTAGGAGATTTGGCTTCATGGATGATCCGTAACAAGGTTATGATGAACACCAAAGCATTTTTTTTTTCTTCAAGTTTCATACTCTAAAAGGCCTTGAAGAAGGACCATGGATGATCCGTAACATTCCAATAATTCTTAAAACATGGACGATGAATACCAATCTATTGAAGGAGGATCTTACTCATTTGGGTAAAGCTTCTTGATGTTCCTATGGATGCGTTTTCGGAAGATGGTCTTAGCCTTATCGCGACAACACTTGGTAAGCCTATAATGCTCGACTCTTATACTAGCATGATGTGCATGGAATCTTGGGGTCGGTGTAGTTTTGCTGGGTGTTTAATTGAGGTCAGGGCTAATGATACGTTGAAGGAAAGTATTACTGTGGCTATTCCATTGCTTAATTGTGAGGGATTAATAGTTGAAGCGGTGCGGGTCGAATACAAGTGGAAACCACCTAGGTGTGACTGCTGTGACATATGTAAAATATTCGGTCACACTAGTGATTATTGCCCAAAGAAGGTCACTATCTCAGCCCCTAATGTTGAGAAAACAAGTGATGAATTTCAATGGGTAGGTAAACGCCAAAGTGGTACATCTGATGGTGCTAAAGGAGGTGGTAAAACGGGTATAACTGTTGGTTCTGAGGTTCAATATCGTTCCAAAGTGTACTCTAATCCTTCTAATGTAGCTACTTCAAAGAGTTGAAATAATGCTACCAGCGTGTCTAAAAATGTTAACGCCAAGGTGGAGTCGAATGTGTCTAAATAGGACAAGGAGACTCTTGGTTCAGCATCCAATAATTTGGTTAACACATCCAACAAGTATGATGCATTATCCAATGATTTTGCTACTGCTTTTGAAGAAACTAATGTGGATGATAAAACTTGAGTTCTAGCAAGATTTATGTGGAAGTGGATACGGGTACAAACAAGGTTGGTGATCCATTTGTGGATGTGGAAACGGATAGTGACAATGAAGTGTATGAGGACTACAATGATATTGCGAATTACGTAAATTCAACAAGCTCAAAGGTTAATGCTAGTCCTATGGGAGACTTCCAGGTGCAGGGTCGCAAAAAGAAGTAGTTAGTTGGTCATGTTTATGGCATGTCATAAAAATAACTTCTTGTTTTTCATGTAAGCTAGTAGTTTTAGCTTTGTTAGTGTTGGTTTGATGCACATGTGGTGGTTTGTTTTTAGCCTTGTTTGGGCTGATATGTGGAACTTATCCACATCCTATATTCCTATATACTTCAGAAAAGTTTTGGGGTAATATATTTTACTGGGTGGAAGACCCTTAAACCACACACACACACACACACACACACACACACAAATCGTAAAAGTAATTCAACTTCTGAACAACATATTTGATTCAGTTACACCTCTTTCAGCCAATGTCAAACCCATTCCTTCCAAAGCAACCAAACCCTTAACTGGTTCATCAAAATCAGTTAAATCAAAATCAAAGAAATTCAAGCCTTATGAACTCTGCTGTTATAGAGTTCTCCTTTGCAAAATTTGTAAAGGAACTGATCACATGACCTTTGAGCACTCAATGCACATTGCTATGATGATTCGGAGATATGTCTATCAAGAGGTTGGTTTACATGGCTTTATGTGTTTATTTTTCACCGTGCATGTTTTATAGGCTATGTGAGTGACTACCAATACCCCTATTGCCAGGTCATGTTCCGTACTATGGTCGCATGATTCACAAATGGAGAGAGAAATCATGGAAACCGGTAGAAAGTATGGTGTCAAGAGGGTAGTCTTGGCATTTAGGGAAAAAAAATACTAGTTTTAGCAATATGCCACAAATTTGAGTTAAGTTGGAAATACATGTCATCTTGAGTCATAGAAAAGAAATTTTCCTATATTTTTAATGAAAATTATGAAAATTGCAAGGCGTACGAAAAGGACCATATATTATGGGCTAACTTTTTAAATTTAATCAGGTTTACGGTAGGAGGTTTCACACCAAAGATAGAACTAAAAGCAAATAACTTTAAAACCATGCATCTATTCACTATCTCAATAGTAGTAACCTATCTACGTGTACTCAGCAGGAAACAAGGCCCGAGTCCTCTGTAAGTGGAGGCCTAAAAATGGATGCTCTTTGGTAATAAAAATGAAAGATCCTAAGAAGGAGTGTGCTGTTGTAGATGGGTAAAATGACATAAAAAGTTAATACCAACACTAAAAGAATCAATAATCTCTCTGCTTCAATCAAATGTGTCGCCATAAGAGGCCAGATCAATAAGTTATTAATGTGATCAAGCATAATAAATGGTCAGCATTTGGTTCTCTTCGAATAATGCATTGGTATGAGGTGAAGTACAACTTGTTAATGGATTATGAACCTTCTTCTAAAATAAAAACAAGTTATTCAATCGAGCAAGCACTTGCATTCACATTAATAAGTTTGAATCGTCTGGTGAATGTGTTTATCTCCTAGTCACATACATATTTTGCTCAATATCATATCACACTAATTTACATTAATGGTCAGCGCAATTTACACTGTGATTTAATTGCCAAAATATACCATATAACTACCTTAATTAGGGCAATCAGCTGAATTAGGATATTAATTAGGAAAAAATGTCACAAAACCCCAAATATTAGCTAAATAATAATTCAACATAGCGTATTTAAAGTCAAAATACAGCTTAGATTATTCGACTCTAATGCCCCATTAAACTATTAGCTAAGCCAACAAATAAAACCCTGTTGGGGACACTAATTTTGAAACTTATTAAAGAGAATGCAAGTGCTTAATCCTCTTAATAACTTGTTTCACCTTAGACGATGGCTCATAATCCAAGTCTCCTCCATAATCGGTTGCCATGCTCGGATCACCAAGAAAAGCACGAAAAGATTCTACAACACAATCCGCAAGAAGAAAAATTTTGTTTCCTCCTTCCAAAAAGAACACGCACCGGCCACCACACAGAATTTGAGCAAGTCCTTGGATCTTCGATGCTATCCTGTAATAACCTCCTGTTGTCATCTGGAATTTGCTCCCATAATCACACACATGTCCATTATATCTACATAAAAAAAAGGGAATTAAAATGAATGCACATACTTATACAATGTACATATGGTATGGGGTTAATGCATTTGGAGGTTAGTGACTTTGCATTTTCGTTCGATTAAGTTATACTACTAACTTTTTTCACTTACAGTCATTGAACAACTGAAGCTACTATTTAGATCACTCGTGAAAAAGAAATTCATCATTAAATTGAGTAGTCTGAACCTATAATACATAGGTTAAATAAGTTAAAGATTGTATTAATAAGCTCAGTGACCCAAGTGAATGAAAGAATAGTAAAGTAATCCAAATGAGCAAAAACATAAAGCACGATAACCTCCGCATGTATTAACCCTATGGATTTCGATAAATGAAAGAAAATCACCCTGCTGATACAAGAATTATGTCCGGCTTGAATTTTTTGGTAGCCGGTATGATGACCTCATCAAATACATTTAGCATGGCTACGTCACCCGTAAGTTTTGGCAATGGCACATTAAGTGTTGTTCCTTCACCATTATCACATCCTATATCTCCAATTTTTCCCCTGTGATGCGTGTAGGCTATGTCCTAAATAAGGTTTAAATGGTAGTCAAATGAGTTTATAGTATTAAATAACTGAATAAAATTTTGCTTCATTGTTGCTTACTTGGTGAGTTGAAAGATAGAATACATCTGGATCATCATAGAATGCATCACAAATCCCTTTGCCGTGATTAACATCAAAATCAATGATAAAAATACGCTTTAGTCCATGAACGCGTTGAGCATATCGAGCTGCAATAGCTACATTATTGAAAACACAAAATCCCATGGGCAGCTCCGCGTTTGGAACAGCATGACTTCCAGGAGGTCTTATTAGTGCAAAACCAATTGGAGGTATATCATTTAATTTTGATGCCTCCACCTGCATAATATATTTCCCAAGACATATAACTTTATTCATTAACCCTGAGTGAACACAAGATAACCCAAAGCAATACATTATGTTGCCCCTAACTAAAATATATGATAATATGAGCAAGCTTACTACAGAATCAACCACAGATAGGCCTGCTCCAACCGCAGCCATCGACTCCTCAATACTCTGCATGATTTTTTACAATAATTACGATGGTTATTTCTAATATAGATGATGTAGTCACCAAAACTATCTACTCGTATATAAAGGCCCAACTTCGTAAAATGTATGAAAAAAAATTGATGGACAAAAACATAAGTTGTAAGAAAAAGAAAATAATGAACAACTGGTTTGAAATATATTAATTTATTTTTTGTGCCCACTTTTGTTTATAAAAAAAAAAAATAAATAATAAAAAATAAAAAAAAAAAACTTAAATCGTTATTCTAGTGTAAACTTAGATCTCTGTTTTGACATACAATGGATTTCGTGGTCATTGTTTAGTGAAAGTAAAATGCGATTCCTTGATTTTATTGTGATTATGGGTTGATTTTGGTTATATCTAAATGTTTCTTTTTTTTATTTTTTTTTATTTTTTTTATTTTTTATTTTAATCTAAATCTTCGTATGATTTTGGTCTGATTTATTATTATAGTAAGTCGATTAGGTCATTCTGATTTGGGCTTGGTCTTTCTAGGGGTGCTTGATAGATATGTATTAAGGATTAGATGGCTGAGATTCGGTTTTCCGGAAAATGATTGCTTGAGATGATGGTGGTTCTATGTCAAACTATGAAGTAGAAGCTGATAACATTGGAGCTTATTTGGTTAGATGATGTGACACATCTTGTGTGGCTCTTTAGTTATATGAAGAAGAAAAAAAAAAAAAAAAAAAAAAAAAAAAAAAAAAAAAAAAAAAAAAAAATTAAAAAAAAAAAAAAGTTTTT
>LBNU01032837.1:58995-90132 GCA_014162995.1 Artemisia annua
AGAAGAGATTTTATATACTTGGAATCCATGTTGATTTAAGGACTATCATACTTATATGTAATGTTCCAGTCTATAAGTTTTTTTTTTTTTTTTTTTTTTTATTTTTTTTTCATATAACTAGAGCCCACAAATGTGTCAATCATTACCAAATAAGTCTCCCATGTTAATCGCTTCTACTATCATGTTTGCTACCACCTCATTCTCAAAGCAAGATCATTTTCCGGAACGAATCTCAGCCATCTAATCTTATACATACATACGCACCCCTGGATACAAGCATCGATGCAAATCCTTACTTATATAACAAGACCAAACAAATCATACAAATTAATTATTAAAAAACAAAAAAAAAAAAAAAAAAAAACAAAAAAAAAAAAAAAAAAAAAAAAAAAAAAAAAAAAAAAAAAAAAAAAAAAAAAAAAAAAAAAAAAAAAAAAAAAAAAAAAAAAAAAAAAAAAAAAACATTCAGATTAACCAGTTTCTCTCTCCTCTCTCCTATTGGACCAATCAGTCTCTGCCACATCAGTTTGTGGATTTTTTTGTGGGACTTTCTTTGTGGCCCTAGCATTTCTCACAAAACGATGATTGCATATGCTCTTGTTTTGTCTATGATAACAAAAGCAAGTATTACCTGCATAAGGGATAAAACATAAGATCTCGAATGCACACTTTGAATCTCTTCCATTGTAGCACTTCTAATATTTTTAAGTTGAATGATCTCGGACTCTCGAAACTGCAAGCATGTTTTATTTTTATCACAAGATTCATATTAGACGGGCTCCCCTGATTTGGATGTTGTTCATGTAACATCCACTTCACTAACGCATGCCATGTCAGCAAAATAGTACCAAACTTGCACTGTTATGCAATTAGCCGAAATCGAGAACATATGGATTCCAGATAGCAGATTTATTTTTTTACCTTTGGAGTAAGTTTCGCCTTTTTAAGACCGCTCAAGATGTAAGTAACTCTGTCACTGCATTCCTGATCCCTATTCTGCAATAAAAATACAGTTACTATCTTAAAGATAATGTAATTGTGTATATATATATATACACATAGTAGCACGTACCTCTTCTGGATCTTCATGATCATGACTCAATGCAGGAACTGCACAATAAACCACTTTCCGAATAGGTTTTTGTTTTGCTAGTCGCACTAAAGTACCTGCAGAAGTGAAAGTAAATACGTCCATTATTGATAATAATCATTAAGAAATTGATCCTTAGAAACAGTAAAATAGCCTCAACACCTTATTAAAACATCCAATCAATGATCCATCCACCAAAATCATATGACAACTAAAAATAAAAAAGAACATACAAAATGCTCAAAAGTAAGATAATTTACCATAAAATCTTAGAGGTAAATGATTATAAAGTTTGCCGGACTGCATGATGATAGGCAGCGCTGGGAACAATAGGGTTTTGTGGAAAAGAAAGATGCGTAATCTACGTTTAGAGTTTATACTTATGTATGGTATTAGATAACCCAATAACAATTAACATAAGGAGGTGCAATCTTTGTAAAAATGGTAGGGAATCACATTTTTTAATGACATGCATCTTTCCCCTCTCAATTTAAAATGGGGATAAAGCCAATTAGCTACAATCCGTCATTTGAAATACACAAGCAATGAGTCAGGGATTCACAGAAAAGAATCAGGGGCCCACAGAAATAATAAAATACCCACATTTATAATACGAAATTGTAGCTAATTGGCTACAATAAATTATAGCTAATATATTCTCATTTAAAATTTACATTTATTTTCAAATTGAAATATATTCTTAGCTANGGTGTATGTGGCTGATTCATGATGATTCGTGGCGTTTTATACGTTTTTGGGTTTTTTTCGTGAATTAGCGAGTTGGAAATTAGGGTTTAGCGAGTTCATAATTCTGGCGAGTATGGCTTTTGGGTTTCATGCGAGTATCGGCCTTTATGGTATTGCCGAGTTATGAAATTATCCTACGCGAGTTTGGAACTGCTTTTAGCGAGTATGATTCAAAGTTCCAGCGAGTAAACGCTTATTACAGCGAGTATGGGCTAGATCTAGCGAGTATGGTTTAGCTGTTTATCGAGTATGGCTTAGTTTTAGCGAAGTATGGAATGAGTTGTAGCGAGTATGGAATGCTTGTAGCGAGTATACAAAGCTAGGATTAGCGAGTAAGGTTGCGAGTATGAGGGCAGAAATGTTTAGCGAGTTTTTTGGCGGGAAAATTTGAGTAAAATTTATTTTCTACCGGGAGCTTAAACGTTCATTTTTACGCGAGATTCAAAATTGTAACGTTGAAAATTTGACCAAAAATTCAAATTTTTTGCCAAAATCAAATTTTGTCGGTGAAATTTGGCGTATAAATTTTTCTAACTCAAATTTTTCGTGCAACCTTACACTCGCATTTCTTAGTATTTCATAGTTGCGAAATTTTCAGTTTCAATTTTTGGATCGGTGAAAAATATGAAATCACTAAACCTAAACCCTAATATCACCCTCACCACTCCATGATATCATATGGGTACACCTTATATCTAGAACATGATTCATTAACTTGGTTTCATTACATAAATACCAATATATCACACCTCAAAAAACACACCACTTTTGCTTAAAAAGATCCTGATCAAAGAATCATCAATACAATGACGATGGCTAATATAGACAGTTTGTGGACTACAAAGGAGAATTCTTTATTATCTATTTGGATTTGAATGAAGTTTATGGAATGTCGTACTTATTTCATCTTCTTTCTTTCTTCCATTCCGCGAAGATGACTTGTTGGCACATAAATATGTTAACCTAGGGGTTTACATTAATGGTGACGACGACTTGGTTTTAATCTAGTTTTCATAGGTCAGGGGTGGCCGGATGAAGACCTATTAACTATCACTTTAAAGGAGTTACGTTGTAGTGCTCAGTGTCAACGTAGCTGTGGATAATAAGAGGTGGTTACGTTCATACTTGATGGTTGTTGGTTGAAGAGTATTGAGTACTAGGGAATTCGATGGTGTACGAACTCTTACATCGTTCGTTAGTCACTAACACGAACCACAGCTTAAGTACAAGTCTGTGGAATTCATTACTCAGTCTCAAGTTCGTCATATGAGTTCTTCCTTATGGGGTTATGGAAATAGCCGTCGTGTTTCATCAGAGGTTGATAAGATTTAGACCAATTTCATATGGGTATCCGTTAGTAGGAATGGGATTATCCGACATCTTCACACGTGCTGATTGTGATTTATGCTAAGAGTGCTTCCGGCTAATACTTCATGTACACAATGTTATGCTGATTCCGATGATCGCATCAATCAGGGGGAGAATGGTGTACATTCAAGGACGCAGCAACAGGTTCACCGGATCGGCTTAACATTTTTCCGGAGTTGATATCCGCAGAGATGGTCAGTGGTTCAACCTATCCGCAGAGATGGTCAGTGGGTTCAAACTTGTTACTTGGGTGTCATCTGTCTCTACCTTATGTTGGTTAAATGTGTACCGTATGGGCTGATTTCGTAAGATAGCTAATGGCATTAGTTGAAGATGAAGACCTGTTGATAACTTGTAACCCCAAATGTATAACGTGAAGAAGGTCGAGTCCTAAAGTCTATCTACATTGTCCGCTGCGTGTTAGAAGACTAAACCTAAAGAACGGATTGCAGTTAAAATTATCAAAGACCTTCTTCAGATTTAGGGCATTCATCAGAGATGTGTCAGTTTGGGGGAGAGCAACTAATTGGGGAGAGTGTAGTTGTAATGACCATAGTTAATCCCTAAATTAAAGTTTGCTCACATTGTTCCTCTACTAAGTAAGTGATGGCAGCCGAGAAGACTCAGATGTATAAGTGAAGCTATGGTGCTTGAAGACCACTCTCAGAAGCTGCTGTTATCTGTATGGTTTTGATGTTTTACGTTAATTGTGCTTGTAGGGAACATTGTTAAGCAATTCCCATATAATCATTAACTTTGGGGGAGAGATTGTAGCCCTTGAAAATAATGTTATATGTCGGGAATTGCATTAAGTTTTAGTAAGGGACTTAATGTTACTATGTAAGTATGCAACTTGGTGCACCTATAAATATATCCTAAGTTCTCCTAGGAAGGTTTGGATGTTCATATTTGTATATAAGGAGGTGTGTGGTGTTTCCTTTCCTCTCTCTAGAAAAACCACACATCTTCCCCAATTCTTTAATCTAATATACATGTTTAACTTTAATTTCGAGCATCCCCGACTCCTGAAATAAGTGATTCTTGGTTATATAGGTGGTGACAGTATATATGGTTCGGCGGCACAGCTAACCATCTATTAACACTTTTACCTTTGTAGTTTATGATTACGAATAACATCGATTTCTCTAGTTTGGTTAATTGTTTTCTTCTTTTTATGACCGAGAACCTAACAAATAATATTGTTTGGAGCCAGGGGTGCCCGCGGGTGCACGGGCACCCCATGAATTTTTTCGATATAGTGTTAATTTTTGAAAAAAAAAAATATTTTTTCCAAAATGTATCTTCAATGCACCTGGTGCATCAAAATGTATCTCTAGTATTATCGTTTTCATAAAATCTTCATTTTAATCCACTTTTTTACTCTATTATATTACGGTTCAAAAAAATTTGTGCACCCGATCATATTTGTTTCTGGCTCCGTCCCTGGTTGTAGCAATTCATGTTTACAATAAAATCAAATCTATCTACTTGATATCACTTTATGTTTTGGTTATCTCAAGAATAGAATATCTTTAACATTACGGTATCTTTATCGTATAGAGCCTCAGTATTATTCATGTAAAGTATAGTTTTAGATTTGGTTGCGATGATCTCATGGTGTGTTATTGACTTATTTCTTTTCTGTTGTAGCTTAGGGGGTGTTTCCTAATTTAAATTGTTTGATATAATGGTTTTAATTTGTCTCTTAAAAGAAACGTGGAGCTGGGGAATTGTTGTGAGAAGTCGTGGTGACTGTAGAATTGTTGTGAGAAGTCGTGGTGACTAAGGAATTATTGGGAGAAGTCTTTGTGAGACATTGTTGAGAATCTGTGTGTGAGGTGTGCGTATGAGTTGTGAGTGTGATACACAACTCCACGCTATGTGTATATATAGGCAACTTTTTAAAATTGAATTATAATTTGAATTTGAATAAATCCTGCTCGTATTTGAATTTTGAATTTGAATTTAGTGGGATCCCGCTCGAACCGTAGCATTTTGAATTTGAATTTTGATTTTGAATAAATCCCGCTCTATTGTTTCAAACGGCTATTATCCTTTATAAATAACATACCATAACACACTATTTTTCACACACTTCTATATCTAACCATTTTACAAAATTGTTTCAAAGTCCAAACATCGGAAATAAATACTCATTGGTCAAAAGAAGAAGAAAACTTGCTAGCTGAAGTTTGGGTTGCAGTTTCCCAAGACCTAGACAACTACAATGAATACTCCTTTTGCAACCAGGTTGTAGACATGTTTAACAATTAGTCTAACGGTGACAATCGTAACAAAAATATGGTCACGGGTAAATGGATAAGACTTAACAGTGAATGTCAAAAATTCAACGCTATTTACAAACATTTGCAGCGTACAAGCGGGGAAAATGACAGTGAGATTCTCATGAATGCAAAGACCATTTTTGAACAACGCTTTGGTGGGAGAAGCTTCCAATATGTTCACGTGTGGGAGGTTTTGAGAAACCACCCCAAATGGGACGAATGAAATGCTTAACGGTGTTGTAATTTTATCGTTGGATGATTTGTGTTTTCGTATCGTAGTTTCGTATGTTTTTTAATATGATGTATTGTATTTTTATGGGAAATTTCTTTTAAAACGTACCATACTTGTCAAAAAAATCACTTTTGAGTATCGAACTTTTTTTTTCCTTATTGGGTTACCAAACTTTTATTTTTGGCCTTTTTTACGCACTTTGGGACGTTTTTGCTCCTCAAATTTTTGGAAATCCAGGGACAAAAATGTCATAAAAATGTCCCAAAGTGCGTAAAAGAGGCCAAAAATGAAAGTTTAGTACCACAATGACGAAAATAAAAAGTACGTTACTCAAAAGTGATTTTATTGACAAGTATGGTACGTGTTGAAAGAATTTTCCCTATTTTTATTTTAATGAATGAATTTTATTTAATTGGAAATTTGAATAAAAAAAAGTTGTAAGTGGTTGACCCCAAATAAGTAAGTTAAGGTTAGTTGTGATGAAGGGGTTGTAAAGATAGGTTTGTTAAAGTGATGTGGCATCCCGTGGGTGCCAAATGAGGAGTTTTGCTTAGCCACCATACCTAGAGCTCTAAACAGGCAGCGGTTCATTAGAAAACAAATGATTACATTAATGAGAGACAAAGATTAAAAAAAAAAAAAAAAAAAAAAAAAAAAAAAAAAAAAAAAAAAAAAAAAAAAAAAAAAAAAAAAAAAAAAAAAAAAATAAACAAAAAATCTGATAAAAGCCTATACTACACTTCCAACGAAAACAAAAGCCAATCTAATGATGAAGCAACCACGAGCCAAAGGAACTCGCTACCACAAGATAGGCGGCCAAGGAGGCAAGGAGAGACGAAAGTCAAGAAATTAGTTAGAGCGACCGAGAATAACATTTAGGCATGCTACCTTATAATAAATACCGACGCAAATTTGAAATAGTTAAATGTTAAACAAAAACTACAATGATGTAGAGATCGAGATCAGTCATCTATTACCAGTAAGTCAACCGACATCATCACATTTTCAACAACCTGCATTTTTTTTCACATTGTTACACTTCCCTTTCTTATAGCTAAAATCTTCAAAAGTTTATCACAATAGTTGTTAAAAAAATCACATGCATGAAAATAGAAAGAAAAGAAATTTAAAACTAAAAAAACTACCTAAGAGTATCTTTGCAAGCCATATAAGCCGTAACTTATGTCGAAATATCAAACGATGAGAACAAAACTGTTAAGAAAATCACATGCATGAAAATAGAACGAAGAGAAAAAGTAAAATTAGAAAACTTAGAGTATCTTTGCACGCCATATAAGTCGTACTTCTGTCGAATTATCAAACAAAAGAGAACAAAACTGGATATTAAAGCTTAAGAAATGAGTGAAATACTTACCTTTAGATGTAGAAATGATCTAGCTTGAGAGAAAAATGAGTGTCAGAAATAAGATGGGTGGGGAGAAAATGGAATGGGTAGAGTATGACTGATCGATGAGTTTTTATACCAAATAGGATTGTCAAATTATTTAAGAGTTCGTAACTATTTGCTGCTTATGTGTCACTTATTTGAGTGCTTACGTGTATTTTTTTAAGGCTACACAGTAAAAACAAGCTTTCCATTTGTATTATAGGCAGATAGATAGATAGATACAAGTGGTGAAGAATTGAAGCCGTGAAATAAGAAATTAAAAACAAATCATAATTTGATGAAAACAAATCACTACCTTTAGCTGCAGTTCAAAGTTTCGAATAAAGAGTATGTTGGGTCACTGAAAGTACCCAAGCGTTCCTTAACTAGGATTTGAACATAAAATAATCTAAGTGCTAGATTCCTTTAAACACAATCAAGTCACTGAGTGAACAGTCACTCAGTGAGTCATCTTCAGGATGTTTAGAACAAGCCTTATGAAGAAAGGTTTTTCATTCAGTGAGGCGGACTCTCAGTGAATGACATCTAAGCCAAAGAAGAAGATGATGGATTCAGTGAGCGATGACAATAGCTCACTGAATCCCCAAGTCTCTTCACCAACTATAGAGACCAATGAAAGCTGCTTGAAGACTGAAGATTAGGCGGGATTGGGAGGGAAAATTTGAACTGTTTCAATAAAGTGCTTTATCACTTTATAAGTCAAACTTTCCTTATTTGGCTACAATCCAGCCTATGGCTAAAAAGGTTATATGTCTTCTAACCCAATATGGGTAATCTTCAACAGTGCAAAAGATCTTCTAAAGATTTATCTTTAGAAGTCTTTTATCTATTAGATAATAGTATGTTTGATACTTGTGTATAAATAGGATCATAAAGAGGAGAAAAGGGTAAGTTTGTGCAATCAATGCTTAGACATTCACAAACCCTTTTTCTCCTCCAAAGAACATACTTGTACTCGAGATAGCTCGATTGTACCTTAGTTGTCACTTAAGCTCAGCTTAAGTTTAGTGAGGAGAAACACACCATACTTGTCGTTTCAATCCCAAGTGTTTATTCCGCAAACACTTGGGTATAATTCTTTGATTCATTTCTAATAAGAATTAAACGTTGAAAATTACCTTATGTTTTGATTTACGTTTCATTCTTATATCTTGTTTTTATCAAAGAACTTCATTACATCATTATACCGTAATACACGTTTAGATTAACTTTATAGTTAACTTAATCGAGTAAACGGGACCATCAAGTGGTATCAGAGCCTCTGGTTTATAAAACTTTCTTAAAACCACAGAGTGCTCAAAGTTTTTAAAATCAAGATCCCAAAATGGCTGATAATGATGTACCTCAACTAGTCGATAAAAAGGGAGGAAGCTACTCTGCTACTGCTCCCCGACTTGAAGTTGGTAAATTTAACAAATGGAAAAAGCGAATGCTTTGCTATTTGAACGGGATGGAACCTTATTACATTAAGCTTATTAATGAAGGTCCATATATCCCAAAAACAGCTGAAGGTTTAGTTAAACCAGAAGGTCAGTGGACTATAGATGAGAGGAGGGTGGTCAACCAAGACCAACGCCTAAAATGCATCATTATATCATGCCTTCCTGATGATATAGTGGAATCAGTCATAAATTGTCTACTGCCAAGCAGACTTGGACTGACTTGGTTTATAGCTATGAAGGCCCCTCAGATACCAAGGAAAATAGGGTCATGGACCTGAAACTTGAGTACAATACTTTCAGGGCCAAAGACACTGAAAGTCTCTCAGAAACCTATACCCGCTATAAGACCCTCCTAAATGAACTGACCAACGACGGTGTCACCTTGTCTAAGCATGAAATCAATGTTGGATTTGTCAATAGTCTCCCTGAGAAATGGTTAAACTTCTCTCAGGGTATGAGAAATGCTAATAACCTTCAAAATCTTGAGCTTCCTGAAGTCTTTGGAAAGTACCTCTATGAGGACAACTTAATCTCAAGGAGATACCCTGAGACTAAGAGAGCTCAAGAAATGAAAAAGACCCTGACTGCTTCACCCATATCTACTGCTTTCTATTCTAATGGTATTGTGCAGGATTATCAAGAAAACTCAGATGATGAGCCTGATGAAAGAGATAGTGAGGAATACTTGAATGATTTGCAAAATGAATTTCAACAAAGAGCACTCCTTGCTAACTCTAAACGTTTTATCAAAAGAAACAAAACTTTCTCTAATGCAAAACCAAATGATAATGTTGAATGTTACAAATGTGGTAAAAGAGGCCATTTTGCTAAAGATTGTTTCTCAAAAACTCTTTCAGAACCATCATACAAATTTTCAGGAAATCACTCCTCAGGAACTAGAAAAATTTCAACCTAAAATGTTTCAGTCTCCTCAATACTTTCAAAACCATGCTGAGAAAAGTCCTCAAAAAGACTTTGAAGCAAAGTATAGGAAAGCAAAAGCCAAGCTTGCCCTTCTTGAAGCTGCTCCCTCAAACTCTCAGTCCCCTCAAGTTAGCAAACCTGCTCAAAACAAAAACAAGGGGCTAGTTGCTGAAACTTATGACTGGGATGAGGAAGAAGTCTCCTCAGAGGAAGAAGAGGTTCATGTCAGTGCACTGATGGCACTCTCAGATGACAACAAGCTTGCAGTTGGTAAAAGCAGTGCCAGAAATGGCGAATGGGTCAACATCACCATGAAGAAGGTAAACATCTTACTTTCTATGGATGATGAATGTGATTGGCAATCTTATTTGAACTATATCAATGTTGATCTTAAGTATGTTGAAGAGCAAAGGTTAAATCTGTTTTCAAAGTTTAACAAACTCACATATGAATTGAATAAGTGTAGGGATGAACTTCTTGTTTTAAAACAATCTAAGCTTGAAAATGTTACACTTCAAATTCAAAATACTGAACTTGTCAAACAAAACCATGCTCTTCAAGAAGAACTTAAGAAAGAAAAATATGTCATAGAAAGTTGGACCAAGAAAAACCCAAGAGTCTATGAAACTGTCAGTCTCATCCCTAGTACCAAAAAGAGGGTAATAGGATAGGATCAACTTCCTGAATCCTCTAAAGGAACTCATAGTCAAACGACCTTCTTGCCTGCTGGCACATTCCTTGCAAAAGAGATGAATCCCAAGTCAAAGGACTGGATTGAAAGACCCAGTCCTGAAGGCAATATGCCTAATTTTGACACAGGAAAAATCTTGTTGCCTGAAAGTCAGGCCATCAAGGAGTTACTTGGAGTAGCTGACAACGTCAGCAGTACTGATGATGACAGTGAATCTGATTCAACAACCCAAACTCCTTTGCCACCACTCAAAGTGCTTCAGGGGCCTGAACCCTGTTCAACCATAGGATCTCTAGTCTACTCTCAGCACTCTCCCAAGGAGAAGATGGGACTAGGCATAACGATCCTGAAAAACCCCAATACCAAACAAATCAAACAAACTGCAACCCCCACTAAAGCTTCTACAACTTCCATCTCTACTGAGATTAACAATGTCAGCACTGAATCCAAAGTTGATCAGTTGACTGAACTTGTTAGGAAGCTGAGTGAAAAGCTGGAATCAAATGATAGAACCTCATCTAAAGATAAGGAACCAGCTTCAGCTTCCTCAAGCACCACAAAAACAAAACTCATCAAGAAGCCACTGAAAAGGTGTGAACTGTGCAGTTATACAAACCACACTACTGATAACTGCTACAGAATCCTATTTTGCATGATATGCAAACAAGAAGATCATAGGACAGCTGATCACACATCTTTTGTCAAATCCTTGAAAAATCAAGCAAACTACAAAGCTCAGGCTCTTGAGTACGCTTCAACATCAAAACAGACAAAACCAAAAGTGGTGCCTCTTAAACCTTACACACACTGTGGCTTCAATGACCATCACCCAGTTGACTGTCTGATGTATCCCTGCTGCAATATATGTGGAGATCCCTCCCATGATGCTTCAGGACATGACAAGGTCATCAAGACTAGAAGGGGACTGACATCAAATGTCCCCCAAACACCTGAGTCATCTTCAAGCTCAAAATGCACAACTTGTGGAAGCAAAGTCCACTCCACTTCTAATCATGAGTCCATGAATAAGTTCAAGAAATCCTTGAGACCCAAACCCACGAAAAAGTGGGTCAATAGAAAGAACTAATTCAGTTTACTATGTGTGCAGAAACACGCCAGGGAGCCTGTGTGGCATCTAGATAGTGGATGCTCAAGAAGCATGACTGGCGTTAAGCAGTATCTGCACAAATACATAGAAGAACCAGGACCTAAAGTAGTATTTGGTGATAACTCATCAGCTCCCACTGAAGGTTATGGATCAGTAAACTGCAATGGTATAGTTTTCACAAGGATAGCTTATGTTAATGGACTCAAATACAACCTCATCAGTGTCAGCCAACTATGTGATGCCAAATACATAGTTCAGTTTGATGATAAGAGAGGAACCATCTTTAATGCTAATAAAGAAGCTGTGTTGATTGCTCCAAGAAGAGATGATGTTTATGTCTTAGACATGTCAACTCTCACTCAGAATGGAACTTGTCTTTTTACAAAAGCAAGTGAAGCAATCAACTGGCTTTGGCATAAAAGACTCTCTCATCTAAACTTCAAACACATCAACAACCTAGCCAAACAAAACAAAGTTCTTGGCTTGCCTTCAATGGCGTTTTCCAAAGACAAACCGTGTTCAGCATGTGAAAAGGGAAAACACCATAGGGCCTCATTCAAAACCAAACAAAACTTCTCAATCAAGAGCTGCCTTCACCTTCTACATATAGATCTCTTTGGACCCATCAGTCCAATGTCAATTCATCATGAGAAGTATACCTTGGTCATAGTGGATGAATACTCAAGATACACTTGGGTTTACTTCCTGACCAAGAAAAGACAGGCAGCTGAGACCATCATGTCCTTTGTCAGGAATATTGAAAACCAAAATGACATCAAAGTCAAACAAATCAGGACTGACAATGGGACTGAATTCAAGAATCAGGACCTTGAGAGTTTCTGTGATGAGAAGGGAATTTCTCAAAATTTCTCTTCTCCCTACACTCCTGAACAAAATGGAGTGGCTGAAAGGAAAAACAGAACTCTCATTGAGGCAGCTAGAACAATGTTGAATGGGTCAGTCCTTTCTAAACACTTCTGGATTGAAGTAGTCAAAACAGCCTGCTACACTCAAAATAGGTCCATCGTTGTCAAAAGGCAAAACAAAACCCCCTATGAGATATTCAAGGGTAGAATCCCTGACATCAGCTATTTTCATATATTTGGGTGTCCTGTGTTCATTCATAATCACAAGGATCACCTAGGCAAATTTGATGCCAAGGCTGATGATGGATATTTCTTAGGCTACTCACTGGTTTCTAAAGCCTTCAGGGTGTTCAACACTAGAAGACAACAAACTGAGGAAACCTATCATGTCACTTTTGATGAAAGCACTGAAGCCATTCAGTCTTTCAACTCTTCAGTGGAAGAAATTGGGATTGATGATTCATCAAGATACCCACCTGATGAATATCATCCTGAAAACAACTCCTCCACACAATATCAGGTTGATGCAGATCTCTCATACTACATCATTTCTCACAACCTTCCTTATCCTACTATCAGTGATTTTGTTGAAGCTCAACAAGCACAAAATCAGATTCCTCACACTGAGAATCCTGAAATTGTTGAAAATGACATTCAAAATGTTCCCACTGAAGACCAAACTCCTGATGAACCTCAGGCTCCTACACCTTTACCTACTCCACCTCCAAATCAGGTAACAACAAGCTCTAACTTCTATCCCAGACCACAAGAAAGATGGTCTAGACACCAACACATTGAGCTTGTCAATATCATTGGTGAACTTGTCTTTGAAGGTATGCTCACTAGAAGAATGGCTGCCAAACTCACTGCAGCCTCAGCCAATGAATGTCTGTATGTAGCCTTTATTTCAGCCATTGAACCCAAGACAGTCAAAGAAGCCATGAAACATCCAAGTTGGGTTCATGCTATGCATGATGAACTTGAACAGTTTGATAAAAATGATTTGAATGTCCTAAAGGGGTTTTTGTGATTGGAATGAAATGGGTATTCATGAACAAAACTGATGAAAATGGCATTGTTGTCAAAAACAAAGCAAGGCTTGTTGCTAAAGGCTACAACCAACAGGAAGGAATTGATTATGAAGAAACATTCGCTCATGTTGCTAGAATGGAAGCCATAAGGATCTTCCTAGCCTATGCCACTTACATGAACTTCAAGGTTTACCAAATGGATGTCAAAAGTGCATTCCTAAATGGTAAACTCAAAGAGGAAATTTATGTTCAACAGCCTCCTGGATTTGAAAGTCATGAGTTCCCTAATCATGTCTGCAAGCTTTCCAAAGCCCTTTATGGACTAAAACAAGCTCCAAGGGCATGGTATGAGACTCTCTCTGCCTTCCTGATCCAGAACAAATTCGTCAGAGGAAAGATAGACAACACTTTGTTTATCTACAGGACTAAGGAAGACATGATTTTGGTCCAAGTGTATGTTGATTACATCATATTTGGCTCAACAAGCTACAAACTGTGCAAACAGTTTGAAAAACTGATGACAAAGCAGTTTGAAATGAGCATGATGGGAGAACTCACATACTTTCTTGGACTACAAATCAAACAGACTGATCAAGGTATCTCCATCAGTCAAGAGAAGTACATCAGGAACACACTGACAAAGTATGATCTCAGTGACTGTGCCTCTGTTAAAACCCCAATGGTACCTCCAAACAATCTTGGTCCTGACCTTACTGGTATGTCAGTAAATCAAACCATGTATAGAGGAATGATAGGCTCACTGATGTATCTCCTAACCACAAGGCCTGATATTCAGTTTACAGTATGCTTATGTGCTAGATATCAGTCTGACCCTAAAGAATCACATCTCACTGCTGTGAAAAGGATCCTGAGATACCTTAAAGGAACCTCAAGCCTTGGCTTGTATTATCCTAAGTGCTCAGGATTTGATCTCAAGGGTTACACTGATTCTGACTATGCAGGCTGTAACATGGATAGGAAAAGTACCTCAGGATCCTGCCAATTCCTTGGAGGAAAACTGGTATGTTGGAGTACAAAGAAACAACAGTCAGTAGCTATGTCTTCAGCTGAAGCAGAATATGTAGCTGCAGCTTCCTGTTGTGCAAATGTACTATGCATGAAAAGTCAACTCAGTGACTATGGAATCCATTACAAAAGTGTTCCTATCTTTTGTGACAATACCAGTGCAATTGCCATCTCCAACAACCCTGTCTTACATCAAAGAACCAAACACATTGATATAAGATATCACTTCATCAGGGACCACATCATGAATGGAGAGATTGAATTACACTTCATCCCCACAGAATATCAGCTTGCTGATATTTTTACCAAACCTCTGGATGAGCCCACTTTCACAAGGCTGAAAGCAGAATTGGGCATGTTGGACATTGAAAGTCATGACACTGAGTAAATTACTTCTAACATATTGTTCTCTTCAAGGTCCCTGAACAACTCTCAGTGAGTTAAATGTTTTTTTTTTAAAAAGGAACAAACTCACTGATGACTCATCTCCTCAGGGTGCCCAAGACACACTGAAAGCATTCAATGCTTAACTAAATGCTCTAAGTATCTAGTTAGTAAATGTCCTAGGTTGGTAACTGATCTCCTATTTAATATAGGAATATATGTCTTTTACCTTTCTGGCATCCACATCTTGGGCCCCTACATCATCACCACATACCCAGTTGGCTTTAAATGCCTTCTCTCACACATAATATCTTGGTTATTTTATGTGTGACATCACCTCTGCAAAATGCACTTTTGCAGAGGGCGCAACTGTTCAAATGAACAGGTGCGAAAAAAGAGGGAAGTGGGGTGGTGGCAGTTAATGCGGACTTCAAATGAATTATATATTTTGATTTTTCAAAATTATAAATCCTTTGAGATTCCTAACCCTAATCCACCACTTTGTAAATACCCCCTCACCTTCTTCAAAAAAAAACACACACACAAAAATTCTTTAAAGAAACTCTGCTCAAAACTTTTTCAAAAGCAAAGTGTGTGTTATATTGTCAACCCAAAACTAGTTTCCAAAATATTTTTCTTGGTCAAAAAGGACTTATATAAAGATATCTATCTTTGTATCAATCCTGTTGATAACATATAAATTATTTCACGGTAGCGATCTTGTTGGAATCAACTTGTGACCATCTGGTAATCTATATTTGACATTCAAAACCGTTTCAAAATCTTTTACTGATTCAAAAATGGCAACAGACCAAGGAATCCAAGTTGCACCTCAATGGGCACCTTTGACTCCGGGTGATGTAACCTTCAAAACTAACAATGTCGTAGGGAATTTTTCTTACCCTTCAAATGTTTCTGCCTACAAAGACATTGTTAAATTTTTGTATAACTGCCCTTTACATCAGGCCTTCACCTCTACACCCTACTTTCAGTACCACAACTACCTCAGGGAGTTGTGGGCAACTGCAGTGGCCTATGACCCGTCACCTCCCACTGATAAGGATGAACAACGACCTCTCAGGGAATACCTTATCAATTTTTTAGTTTTAAATGGGACAAAAAGGTTTACACTGGATTTTCAAACTTTTTGCTCCTCAACAGGGCTGGATTACAACAATGGAATTTACATTGAAGCCCCACACCCTGATGTGGTTAAAATGGGGCTGAAAAGAATTGCCCTAAAACCTGAAAACTTGGACAAGACTCCTGTCACCAAGAACTCCTTTCCCGCGGCTTGGAGGATCCTGTTCACTTTTGTGATTCAGGTCCTCGGCTGGAATCACTCATCAACTAAACAGATTAATTCTATGCAGTTGATGATGTCTTATTGCTTGATGACAGGAGTCAATGTCGACATTGGAGAGATCATTTACAGGATCTCGTAACCAAGCTACTGAAGGACTCTAGGATTGACTATGTCTCCTATCCTAGATTCCTTTCATGTGCTTTACAAAGGTTACTGGGTTGTGACTATACTCAGAATTTTCACCTTGGCTCTTTACCTGCCATCCTGAGTTCACAAAATTTCTTAAAAGACCCATCCTCAGTCTCAAACATTGAATTGACGGATCGGATGGTTGCTGTAAACAACCTGAGGAACTCAGTGTCTCCACCTCGCCTTGCAAAGGGTTCAGGGAAGCCTAAGACTGTGTCAAAAACCAACCCAAAGGCACAGGGCCCTAAGGCTTCAGGAGCACAGCCTAAAAGGCGAAAGAAGCCCCAGACTGATATGACACCCACTGGCCAGGCTTCAACACCCCAGGTGACAACGATGGACACTGATACATCACAGTCAGTGCCCTTGGTCCCAACTACTACTCCCCAAGATCTAGAGGGAAATATACAACCCGCTAGTAGGGGAGCGCCTTTCACTTTTCCTCATGATGGCACTGGCCAAAACCCACCAGTGCTTGAAGGAACCTCAGGGGACAAAGACTTAGGGGGAAACAAACCACCCACTGATATGGAACCATCACCCCCTCATGGAGTTGCGCATTCCTTAGGGACTGACCCTAAGGACCAGGTGGATAAAGCCCAATCCACTGGAATTGAGG
Organism: Artemisia annua; assembly: GCA_014162995.1. NCBI lineage: Eukaryota > Viridiplantae > Streptophyta > Magnoliopsida > Asterales > Asteraceae > Artemisia > Artemisia annua. The sequence continues at coordinate 75,712 of LBNU01032837.1, forward strand.
GGTCAGGCCCCGACCACACCAAAAGCAAACCTTCTTATGGAGAGGAGCTGGTTGACCCTATTTTGCAGATTGACTCCATAGCTGACTTCCAAGCTGTTCTTGATTCTGATGATGAGGAGAACCAGAGCAGTGAGGAAAAAACTTTTGAAGCTGGGGATGATATGGAGACTGACGATCAAACCCTGGAACACACTGAAACAATTCCTCAGTCTCCATCCCCTCAACCTGAAGATCCTCTTCCTGAAGATGATGATTCTGTTGTTCTTACAGACAGACATATGATCAGGTTCTTAAGGAAGGCAACCACAGGTCTTCTTCAAGGGTTCACTGATGATATCTTTGACATGCACACTGAACAGGCTGCTCACTACTTCAATCTTAAAGATGCTGTTGAAGAATTCTGTGACACTGTTCAGGAACAGAACTCCAGCGTGGATCACAGACTGACAACCTTGGCCTCTCATATGAACCAGTTTGTTGAGAAGTTCAACAGACTCTCTCCCAAGGTTGACCATATTGCAGAGCTGGTCAAGGACGATCCTGAACTCACCAAGAAGCTTCTTCAGGCTTCTGACATCTTTGTTCAGCAATCAGCAAGCTTTCCTGAACTGGTCACCTTGCTGAAGTCCTGTGACCTTCAGTCCCTCAATGCTTCAGTTTCCAGCATGCAGTCTTCTTTCACTAGCCTGAATAAGGATGGGGCTAACTGGGCTCAATCCTCTAGCTCAGTGGCCTGGGCTCTTGGTTCTCGCATGACAGCCTTGGAAAGTTCTCAGGCTTCTCTTGAAGAAAAGGTGTCTGTCATCCAACAAGACACTTCAGAGATCAAATCTATGATGTCTGAAATCTTCAAGGCCTTCAAGGAGTCTTCAGTTCCCTCAACTTCAATGACCACACCAACTCTTGCTCTCACTGACGCTCCGGCAACAGTTGAGCGGGAGAATGTCACTGAAGTTCCAATTCCTGAACCGCATGTCACTGAAGATCCAATCCCTGAAACATCCATCAGTCATCCCGTTACTGACCCTGCCTCTGAAGAAACTCCTTCTCACACTGAGGGGGAGCGAATACTTCAAGCTACACCAATCTCATCCTATCAGCTTCCTCTCAACAGTCAGCAAGATAAGGGCAAAGACATCATGACAACAACAGAACCTGAACAAACTAGGAAGCTTGTTCCTGCTTCCAAAGATGTAAGGCCTGAACCTGAAGAAAAGATCCCTTATGAAATCAACGGTGTGACTTACTATCTCACTGAAGCTGACATCCGAGCTCATCTGGATAAAGAGGAAAGGATAAGACTGAAGAGGAAAGGATCAGTAAGCCTACTATCATTGAGATCGTCAATGAAGAAGGAAAATCTCTTGGGTTAAAACCCATAGATTTGGAGAACATGGAAGGAGGTGAAAAGTTCAGACAAGCTCAGGATGCTGCCTTGTTGGCCCTGGAGCAAAAGAAGGATGCCAAACTGAAACGAGCTGCTGAGGTCAAACAGAAGAACATTGAGAGGTATACCTGGATCATGACACAGAGATTGAATCCTGATCCCATCACTGATGTCAAGATTCATCCAAATACCAGTCCTGCTGTTGTCAGTGTCTTCAGAGGTTCAGACAAGCGACACTTTGAAGTTCATGATCCCTTCAAGATTACTGATTTTGGGATCACTGAACTTGACGAGTTGAGACCACTCATTTTGAAGAAGAACAATGTAGTGGTCCCTAAGCTGATGAAATCTCTCAAAACTCGCTATGAGCACTTGGCCAAAAAGCACATTGAACTGGGCATTCCTTCTTTGTTTCCACCTTCAGCATCTGCCATTGAGGCTGCTTCATCTCAGCCTACTCAAAGGAAGAGGAAAAGAGTTGACACTGAACTTGAAATCAAGGTTCCTGGTTTGGACTGCAACAGAGAACTTCCTGAAGGAGTCAACTTCATGAACAACCATGTCTTTGAACAACCTGAAAGAGGACTGTGCTTCACTGATGAGTTTGGCAACCCTTCCTTCCAAAGATGGTCAGACATTGATAATGCTGGGGTAAAGGCTATGCTGATGCACTTCATGATGGCTTCTCCAATCAAGACTGCTGAAAATGTAAGGTTCTGCAAAGACATGAGAGCCAAGATTGAAGGTCATCCTGAAAAGAACCTGCTGAAGTCCAAGAGAACAAAGCTTGAAGCCCTTGGCTACAAGCTCAACATCTGAATCGGCAACATCACCTATCCCTCTTGTATCTTTTGTTAATTTTAGGAATGTAATAATGATTAATGAAGTAATGATTTTGTTTAATCAGTGTCCTAATATTACTTAGATACATTCAGTGTGAGAAGAAGATGTTTTGCTCACTCACACTGATTCATAGATCACTTCGGCTATTTGTATATCCAAATAGGGGGAGACTGTTGGGTCACTGAAAGTACCCAAGCGTTCCTTAACTAGGATTTGAACATAAAATAACCTAAGTGTTAGATTCCCTTAAACACAATCAAGTCACTGAGTGAACAGTCACTCAGTGAGTCATCTTCAGGATGTTTAGAACAAGCCTAATGAAGAAAGGTTTTCTATTCAATGAGGCGGACTTTCAGTGAATGGCATCTAAGCCAAAGAAGAAGATGATGGATTCAGTGAGCGATGACAATAGCTCACTGAATCCCCAAGTCTCCTCACCAACTATAGAGACCAGTGAAAGCTGCTTGAAGACTGAAGATTAGGCAGGATTGGGAGGGAAAGTTTGAACTGTTTCAATAAAGTGCTTTATCACTTTATAAGTCAAACTTTCTTTATTTGGCTACAATCCAGCCTATGGCTAAAAAGGTTATATGTCTTCTAACCCAATATGGGTAATCTTCAACAGTGCAAAAGATCTTCTAAAGATTTATCTTTAGAAGTCTTTTATCTATTGGATAATAGTATGTTTGATACTTGTATATAAATAGGATCATAAAGAGGAGAAAAGGGTAAGTTTGTGCAATCAATGCTTAGACATTCACAAACCTTTTTTCTCCTCCAAAGAACATACTTGTACTCGAGATAGCTCGATTGTACCTTAGTTGTCACTTAAGCTCAGCTTAAGTTTAGTGAGGAGAAACACACCATACTTGTCGTTTCAATCCCAAGTGTTTATTCCGCAAACACTTGGGTATAATTCTTTGATTCATTTCTAATAAGAATTAAACGTTGAAAATTACCTTGTGTTTTGATTTACGTTTCATTCTTATATCTTGTTTTTATCAAAGAACTTCATTACATCATTATACCATAATACACGTTTAGATTAACTTTATAGTTAACTTAATCAAGTAAACGGGACCATCAGAGTAGTTGATGAGCTGCTTGACATAATATGTTTTAATGTGTTGTCACAAGGGTAAAAAGGTAAAATACAACATATCATATTAGATTTACTTAATAGCTTTTAATATTAGATATACTTAAAGATATAAGATCATTTGAGGACCAAATATTTTTTACATATCAAGGGACTAATCTCCATCATTCATCTTCCCTCCATCTTTATTTGATCTAATGGATGAGATTAATCCCAACAATTTAAAAAACCCACTTTCATCCTCTTTTTTCAAATATTAATATCTTTCAAACCGTTAATCGTTAAGCGAAAATAATTATACCATCGCGATGAGCATTTAATTATCTTTCTATAGATATGCATTGTGACATACTTTCGACAAAAAATTTTTTTTTCGTTTTTTTCACTTTTTTTTTCGTGGCCGAAAAAATCACATATGATATATCATATATGATATGTAATATCATATATGATATATCACATATGATATTTTTCGGCCACGAAAAAAAACGTGAAAAAAACGAATTTTTTTTTTGTCGAAAGTATAACACAATGCATATCTATAGAAAGATAATTAAATGCTCATCGCGATGGTATAANNNNAAACCGTTAATCGTTAAGCGAAAATAATTATACCATCGCGATGAGCATTTAATTATCTTTCTATAGATATGCATTGTGACATACTTTCGACAAAAAATTTTTTTTTCGTTTTTTTCACTTTTTTTTTCGTGGCCGAAAAAATCACATATGATATATCATATATGATATGTAATATCATATATGATATATCACATATGATATTTTTCGGCCACGAAAAAAAACGTGAAAAAAACGAATTTTTTTTTTGTCGAAAGTATAACACAATGCATATCTATAGAAAGATAATTAAATGCTCATCGCGATGGTATAAGTATTTTCGCTTAACGATTAACGGTTTAAGAGATAATTAAATTATAAAAAATGGATGAAATATTAAATGCTTTTAATCTCAACCATTGATTTCTTTTTAGATAGATGGTGGGGACGAGTCCCTTGGTATGTGAGAAATGTTTGGTTTTTTAAATAACTCAACTCATACTTAAATATGATAAGAATATGTTTTTGGAAAAATTTCTCTATTTTGAAGTTTTAAAAGGATAGTGAAGTAATTATAATATTTAGAAAGATATTGATAAAATTTTAAAGTTTTGCAAGGACATAGATGTAAATGCTTTTTCGTTAAATAAAGTTTGTTATATAAAAAATATAAGGGGCGATTCAAAGTTTTGCAAGGACATAGATGTAATTTCAAAGTTTTGCAAGGATATAGATCGTTGGTGTTTACTTCTTCAGTCTCGAGCTTGCGCGATTTCGCCGCTCAAACTGTGGGGGGAATATTAAAGGTTAGATTAGTTGGCCTAAACCCATCTGTGGACTTAGGGTCCATTAAGGTTTAGAGTTTTATGTTTTCGATGTAACTATAAATATTGCATGAATAATACAAGGTATCTCACAGGGTTTACAATGTCTAACAATCCTTTGTTCTCTTCGTCGGTATTATGTGCCTCGGTTCTATATGTATTTCACGTGCATAGAAGGTTGACAAATATTTGTCATATTTTCTATAGTTTATCATCTGGTGTCTTGAAACTGTTACCACACCTTTTTGTCCAGAAAAACAAAATTTATATGAAAAATTATAGGTGTCTCACATCTATCAAACTACATTAGGTACCCAAAAGAAAAATAATAATAAATAAATAAATAAAAACCGTCTAATGATCAAGTAACAAAACCGTTACCACTTAACTAAAAGATAGTGGTTAATGTGGAAGCAGTTCTTTTTTGAGTTTTTCTAACTTATGCATGTGGCTCTAAAAAATTATGCTATTCGTCCTTGAGTTAGTTACATAAAAGGTCCTCGTGAGTCTAAAATTTTTCACCTGTTGTCCTTTTGGATTTAATCAAGAGATAATTACATAAATCGTCCATGTTGGTCTAAAAAACTTACCCCATTCATCCTTAAGTTAACACAAAAATCGTCCATGTTGATCTAAAAATTTACACCAATCGTCTTTGTGGCTAGAAATAATTAAAATTGCCCATAGGCGAGGTTCAAACTCGGGTCTACTGCTTTACAAACGAACGACTTACCACTCAACAAAGCGTCCAGTTGAACGAGTATTTTTATTTCACGTTTTTATCCAATCATTTTATCAAATCTTTTGATCGATCACATATACGTTTCTATGAAACCCCGAGGATCCGTATGCGTGATCGATCACGTTTTTGCTTCGATAAAATTTTATCGATCACGTATACATTTTTATATGTGATCGATAAAAATTTGTAACTTGGGCCACATATTGTACGTGATCGAGTTGCAAATTTTTATACGTGATCGATAAAAACTTGCAACTAGGGCCACATTTTTATACGTGATCGAGTTACAAATTTTTATACGTGATCGATAAAAGTTTGCAACTCGGGCCACATTTTTATACGTGATTCATAAAAACTTGCAACTCGGGCCAAATTTTTATATGTGATTGAGTTGCAAATTTTTATACGTGATCGATAAAAATTTGCAACTCTGGCCACATTTTTATAAGTGATAACGTTGCAATTTTTATACGTTTTTATCAATAACGTATAAAAATTGCAACTCGATCACGTATAAGTTGTTACCGAATATTATCCATCAGGTCATCCTTTATTCTCTTCGTCAGTACTTTGTGCCTCGGTTCTATATGTATTTCAAGTGCATAGAAGGTTGACAAATAGTTGTCAGGTTTGGTGTTTTGAATCTCTAATATTTTGAGCTTATAATAAAGTTTCCTTGCCCTTAAAAAAATATTATGGAAGTGAGGTTACGGGTTAAAAACAATGATACATTTTGCACTTAAATTTAGCTCGGATAATTTAATACTGATTTAACTATTAATTCTTGTTTTGGATTTTGGTTATGTAACACCATCTGCTATGGATTAGTATATTGTGTTAGCTTTCAAACGGATTAGTATTTACATATGGCCTATTAATTTACTTATGTCGGGCCATTAATTAGCAGTTTCAATGTATTTATATGATGACTGGAGACATACTTGGTGTTATGAGTTTATAACTTATGAGAAATACATGATTCTACCTTGAATTTGACCAATACCAATAATCATCCTTAAAACCTTAAAATCATAACAGCTCACGGCTCCAAACTCCTGCCGTCAACTTCATACCATCACCATATATGGAATCATAGGATAAGGTATATATGCTGTGACTTCCATCAAAATCTCATACCCGTAAAACTGGATGCTGAAAAACTAAGTCTTAGATTTCGTTAAAGGACCAGCCACGCCTACCAGCACTAGCGCACCGCTCCACCTAGGAATGAATGGTCAAGCGTAGACTCCGTTGTTAAATCGTGTAGATATACAGCATGCAATCTCGATCAGGATCCCTCCTTGAACGTGTCTTTGAAGCAAAACCAAGACGTCCAAAGAGGCATGAGATATCTTGCAAAAGATATTGACATTTTGGTGGGTTTCTTCACTGTTTTGCAGAAGAGATGATTTCTTTGTTATATATTTTGTGAGATGCCACACGTAAAATCATCCAAGCTTCCATTTTTTCAGGGATTGTATCCATTCTTTTGGAATCGTTAGCCAATCATAATTATTTATGTATCGCTATGTAATAAAATACATCTTTGTATACAGAGTATGTAATAAATAATAGCATGTCATTAGGATAGTGGAAAAAATTGGGCTAAAATAAAGAGAATCAACATAGAAGATTAACCCCTTACGTCCCATTATAGAGTTAGCTAAACGGTTTACAATCAGTAGAAGATGAACTATTCGACCCTCATGTCCCGTTATATTTTTAGATAAACTAATAAATACCCTATAGGGCTACAGGGGACATTTATTTAAAACTTATTAAAGAGAATGCAAGTGCTTAACCCCCTTAATAACTTGTTTTACCTCATCAGATGGTTCATAATCCAACAAGAAGCTGTAATTGGGTGCCATACTCGGGTCATCAACAAAAGCCCGAAAAGATTCTACAACTGATTCTGCAAGAGAAGTCACATGGTATCCTCCGTCCAAAAAGAACACGCATCGGCCACCACACACAATACGTGCAAGTCCTTTGATATTTAATGCTAGCCTGTAATACCCACCTGTTGTCATCTGGAATCGGTAGTCCTTATCGAGGACATGTCCATTATACCTATGAACAAACAAAATATGGAATTTAAAAGTGAATGCACATAATTATATGGAAAATGATTGGGAGACCTAATTTGTGTGCCTAAACTCATGCCTAAACATATGTGGCATGATCCTGATAGTTTGTGAATAAGTGGGTCCCCTGACTGTAGCCATCAGGATGATGCCACGTAGGCTTAGGCATGAATTTAGGTACAACTTTAGGCCTCCCAATCACTACTCTAATTATATAGGGCGGATTACATATATCCCCGTTTAAACTTCACTTATTGCATATATCCAAACAAAAGTTTAAAAAAATATATATACCCATCTTTATCTATCCCTTATTGTTTAGACGATTATATCCTTCTTTCTACATGATTTGGGCTTCAAAACACTCTAACCATTTTAATTTTGAAATGGCAGCATATATTCCTCTTTTAAATTCTTATAAGGCTAAACAATTAATTTTTTTTAATTTTGCCAGGGTGTAGACCCTTTTACTCAAAAAAACAATTAATATATATATATATAAAAAAAAAAAAAAAAAAAAAAAAAAAAAAAAAAAAAAAAAAAAAAAAAAAAAAAAAAAAAAAAAAAAAAAAAAAAAAAAAAAAAAATNCTAAAATCATTCAGTGATTTGACAGCTCATTTCCCTCCTGATTTACCTCCACCTCTTTTCCCTCTATCCACTTGTAATTGGGCTTGATTTGACCTAACTTGACCCAATCCAGCGTGAACCCGGTTTGTATCAATACATCCGGCCCCAAGAGACGACTTGTCCTCAAGTCGGGTTAGAGGAAACTGAGCTGCTGGTCCAGCGTTGTCCAAATCAACGATTTCAGCAGTGAGGTGGCTAAATGTTGCAGAAAGTTGGAGATTTGGTGGAAGTCCCTGTAACTTCTACTCCTTACCATCTATAGTGAACTTCATGAACATCTCCTTCCAATTTGCTTGAACCGTGTTAAGTGTTGCTAACCATTGAATACCGAGTACCACATCGGCTCCCCCCAAGGCAAATTGATAGAAGTTTTGTTTTATCTGCAAGTCAGAAACCTGCAACACAACATCGTTACAAATCCGGTTGCATCGGAGGACATCGCCATTCCCAATTTGGACGCCAAAAGGAGAGATAAAGTGTGTGATGAGTTTCAGCTCGCTGACTAACTTAACCGAAATGAAATTGTGTGTGGACCCGCCATCAATCAGAATTAGGACTTCAGTCGTGTCTAAAATGCCACGAAGTTTCATGGTTGTTAGAGAAGACTGACCGAATAGCGCATGGAGACTAATCTTAGCCAATTCACTGGTATGTTCGAGTTCATCTACCGGTGCTCGTTCCCCTCATCAGCAATCTCAAGAAATTTGAAAGTCCCCGTTTTATAACGATATCCGGGGCCGTATTTATCCCCACATCGGAAGCATTCCCCGAGTATGTACCTGCCCTGTTTTTCAACATCAGAAAGATGACCTTCAGTTGGTTTCTTGGCTGTAGCAGTCGACGACAACAAGCTGAAAGTTTCTGTTGGTTTCGAGGGTACCGATTCTATTTTGGCTAAGGAAGGAAGACTTTTCCCAAATTTCGTGTGAACAACCTTAGATTCGAACTCAATAGCGATACTCATAGCCTTGTAGACAGTTCTCGGTTTGTGGATTCTGACATCGGCTTTGAGGTCATCTTTGAGACCGTTAAGGAATAGCCCCAATAGGCAGTGTTCGAGCCAATTGGTATGAGGACAGTTTGGCGAACTTTTGTCGGTACTCTTGTATTGTACCTGTTTGTTTGATGCTACACAAATGTTCATCGAGGTTTTGGAACTCAGCAGGACCGAAGTTATTCTGGAGAGCACGAACCAAGTCTTTCCAGTACTCAATATTTTGATCGGTAGAGAGCCATGAGTAGAGATCCGGGCATCACCCTCTAGATGCATTGCTGCAACATCCACTCGTTCCTCCTCCAGCACGTTGTAATACCGAAAATATTTTTCTGCCTTGAGAATCCAACCGCGATGGTCTCCCTCACTGAAAGTGGGGAAATCAATTTTGTTATAAGGTCGATAACGGCGCTGATTACCACCAGATGAACCTTCGTCTTCAAATTGGTTGAAACCGCCACTTGATTTATCCTTCTGTTTGGTTTGCTGCGTTTTGATCACAGCTGCTACTTCTCGCTGCAGTAATTCCATAGATGATGCTATGGCTGCCAATTGAGCAGCCACTGGGTCTGGGTTGTTGGGTTGGAATTGTTTGGATCTGAGTTACTCCTGGTTTGAGTGGCCATTTGTGTTCCCCGGCAATGGAACTAAATGATAGGTACTGAATTAATATGAATAAGAAATAGGATAGTTTTTATTGATAGTGGCCCGGTTCGAGAGGGACCGGATCTCCTTTTACAAGAGAAGACAACTATGACAAACTGAAGTGATGATCAGAATGATAAAGAAACATGTTATTTATACTATATCCTATTCTTATAATTATGGTAACTGCTAAAATCAAGTGCGGTAATTGCTCCATGATTTCTTGGTTAACAATCACTGATTGAGTAAATTCAACCCCTTTCCCTCCTAATTTCCCTCCACCTCTTTTCCCTCTATCCACTTGTAACTAGGCTTGATTTGACCCAACTTGACCCGACCCAGTGTGAACCCGGTTTGTATCACAAACAGTAGGTATTTTTCGACCTCAGAGAATTCAAATGAATCACAAATGTGTAACAAAAAGTCAATGGTTGTCAGAGGTTCATTGAGGTTTCTACATTCTAAAGGAACGAACTGATTTGGATTGTGAAGCCTTGAATTGAGATCAAGATTTAAAGGGTAAAATGGTCAATAATGAATTGTTTATATTAGAAGAGACAAAAATGGGTACATTTGTGAGTTTAATAAGTTGAATTGGGTATATTTGTTATTTTAAACTTTTGTTGGGGATATATATAATTAGTGAAGTTTAAATGGAGATAGATGTAACTCCCCCAATTATATATGTATAATGGCTTTGGGTATATGAATCGAAAAAAGCTCACCCTGCGGATACAAGAATTATGTCCGGCTCAAATCTTTTAGCAGCTGGTTCGATGACCTCATCAAACACATTTCGCATGGCCACATCACCTGTTAGGTCTGGCAATTCCACGTTAATTGTTGTTCCTTCACCACTACCATGTCCTATGTTTTCAATTAAGCCCTCAATGTTAGGGAAGGCTCCGAGCTAAATCAATATAAATAAGAGCCAACAGTGAGAGGCTATATAATAACTAATGATAAATGAGAGACAACATTAAAAGTCAGATAAATCATAGTGAGTTATTTCGATACTATAAAATATATTCATATATATATGTAAAAAGTGAGGTTATAGAAGTAAATAAATGAATGAAACTTTGTTCAGTTGTTGCTTACTTCGTGAGTTGAAAGATATAATACATCTGGGTCATCATAGAATGTAGAAGAAGTCTGACACCCGTAACAAACATCAAAATCGATGATTAAAACACGCTTCAGTCTATGGACGCGTTGAACATATCGAGCTGCAATAGCTATAGTATTAAAAAGATGGCTTTCCCCAGGTCTTATCAATGCAAAACCAATTGGGGGGATAGCAGTTGATTTTGCTGCCTCCACCTACAATAATATATAACATAGCTCGAATTAATACATTATGTGACCGCTAACTAAAATATAAGATGATATTGCCAGGCTTACCACATTATCGACTACGGATAGGCATGTTCCAACATCAACCATCGACTCCTCAATAGTCTGCATGCAATGTTTACAATAATGACAAAAATTATAGTAATATAATTAACTTAGTTGCTATTTTTCTTCAAAAAATAACCCTCTTAAACGCTCTTACCTCTTACTCGGCAAGAAATAATAAGTGCTATAAGGCAGTAACACATAAGATGCTCTTACTGTAGTAGATTTGAAGGGGTTATCGTATTACCTCTTATTGCCTCTAACCTACCATTTTGTCTTTCTCTTTTAATTTGTTTTACCTTTTTATCATTCTTTTAATTGTATAGTTTTTTTGTTTGGTTATTTGGTTTTAATATTAAGATGAATGTTAAAAGTTTTTTGATTTTTTCCATCAATATGAAAATCATGTCATAAAGAGAACTTAATCTTTTAAAAATTTCAATAAAAAACAAGTCACTGAATTTTACCTCTATATCTGAATGGGATATATCGAAAATCAATATGATGAAAACCAGTGTTAAAATACTGTTGGCATCTATATATGTATAAAATATAACAGCTTTCCCTAAAATATTGTAGTAGATGAATTCATGAATAAATAACTCTATTTGTAATTCAACACCAAACAAAGAGATAATTACAGAGACTCTTCTTTTGTTCATGACAATAAAAAAAAACGAGTATTACCTGCTCACGGCTAGAGATGTAAGATGTGGAATGCACACTTGATATATCTTCCATTGTAGCACTCCTAATGTTTTCAAGTTGAATAATCTCAGACTCTCGAAACTGCAAGTATATATTGCTATTTTATCACAAGATTCATATGAAACAATGACTCCCCTTATTTGAATGTTGTTCGTGTAACATCCACGTCGCTGACAAACCATGTCAGCAACATTGGACCAAACTTGCATTGTTATGCAATTAGGCTAACTCGGAAAACATATTGATTCAAACTCGTTGATTAAATTATGAATAGAAAAATTGAAATTAAATACAGAATTGAAGCCTACTGAGATTGCAATAGCGGCCTCCAAAAGTTTTTTATTTACCTTCGGAGTGAGTTTCGCCTTTTTAAGAGAGCTCAGGATACAACTAATTCTTTCGTCCATCTTCTGTAACCAAAATCATGTGAGGGGATGTTAATATAAGCTTGGTCAGGGAGCTTAATAGCATAATCACTAAAACTAATCTCATTCTAATTATTGTTAAAACTTATAAACTAAGGTTTATGACCCTTTTAGGGATGGTTTTGATTTGTTGTGACTTATTTTAGAGGGCTTGGGCTTATCAAGCTTTTTTGTTATTTTAAAAGCATAAGCTACTCTAAACACCATAGCTTATTAGCATAAGCTTCTAAACACTCACCAAGAGCTTACGAGCTTATTCATCATATAAGCTATAAGTTGCTAATTAAAAATAAGTTTAAGCCCAAAAAAAACAAGCTTAGACAAACACCCCCTAAAAGCTGCAAGGCGTGAATAATAAATACAAATAATTGTTATGGTCTTCTTCTTGGAATAATTACAAGTTTTAATTGATAACAGAAAAAGTGTCTCGTACATTTGCAACCAAAATACAATTTATTTAAATATTAGTTTCTTAAGCACATGAGTGAAGTTGTTGCATATACAAATAATACGTACAGGCGATGCATTGTTATGACGGAATGCAGGCGTTGCACTATAAACCACTTTTGGAAGAGGCTCTAACTTTGGTACTCGGCGTAGAACACCTGCAAAATTGCATGTAAATAATATACAGAATTTCACTAATGATTGTTTTATCGCTTACAAATATGATTAACTAAAACTCACCTTCTGAATCCACAAAACCCTAAAAAACAGCTAATAGAAAAATGCAGGATTCTTTCTTTTACCCACATATTACAACTACAAATAAAATTTAAAGATAAAAAACATACAAACGTAAGAGAGTGTACCTCCAAAAGTAAGTTCATTTTGATAACTTAGCTTCAATTTAGCTCTTCCGGCCCTCACAATCATGATGATAGGCAGCGCTGGGAACAATAGGGTTTCTAATTTTTATGGGGAAAAAAGATTTACAAAATTTTGGTTACATTTAGAATATTGTTTCAAAAATACCAAAAGAAATGCAATAAATGGTCCCCGTGGTTTACATGAAAGTTAAAGTTTTTTATTCCTAACTTGAAATTAGCGTACGATTACCCGCGCATACTGGCGAGGGTGTATAGTATGGTCAATTTGTTGTGCATATTTATTTATCTATATTACATATAACGTAAAATGGTCACTGTTGAAATGTTGAAAAATGGCCAAACTTTTAGCATATTTGAAAAGTATCCATGCATTTGGAAAGTAAGAGTTGAAATGTTTGCTATTAATACACATCGAAAATCAGGTCGACCCGGGACGCTTCAAACCCGGCAGGTTGACCCGGTTTAATTTGACCCGTTTTTTCGACCCAACCCGTCAGGATGACTCATTTTTTGCCCGAAACAGTTCAACCTGTTGAATCACCCGGGTCGAACCGGGTTTCAAAACATTATGCCTAATCCTCAAATCCTCAAACTTTTATTCTTTTTCGTTTATAACTCATAATCTTTTTATATCACTAAAACTATATGCCGCTATAAAATCCCGTTGCCGCTATAATTATGGTTCTTTTTTTTCTTTTTTTTTTCGCGCATACTAGCGAGGGTGTATAGCATGGTCAATTTTTTGTGCACATTTATTTATTTTTTTGTGTATATATGGGTGTGAAGTAAGTGAGGATAGATATAGCTTTTGAATTAAATTGTAATTTATTATTTAAATAATTACATCCTTCGTCCCTAAATTATTATCTACGTTTGACTTTTTTGGTCTATCTTTTTCAACTTTGACCTTAAGTATTTTTGTTTGTGCTAGGTAATACTTGATGCAAAATATATGAATGAACTGCGTTTTAAATGTATTTTCGTTGGTATAAATTTCTATCAAGTATTATATAACACAAACACAAATATTTAGAGTCAAAGTTGAAAAATTAAAAAGTTAAATATAGACAATAATTTTGAGACGGAGGTGGTAATAAATTCAATCGCCATATATAAGTTAGGGTATTTTGTTAAAACAACATTACTCATTTTGTAAGCTTTTATGCAAACATGTTTTCTCTTTATATGCAAGGATATCTTAGTAAAACAACATTACTTATTTTATAAGTTTTTTCGCAGATATGTTTTAG
>LBNU01032837.1:90349-102718 GCA_014162995.1 Artemisia annua
TTTTTTTTTTTTGTTTTTTGTTTTTTGTTTTTTGTCTTTTTTGTCTTTTTAGTAACGCGTCTTTTTATAGAATGTTGACTGTTTGAAGTTAGTTCTAGGTAGACAAAAGATTGTTTCTTTTTCTCTGCTTAACGACTATAGTAACATTAATAAAGTAAGGGCCTGTTTGTTTAGTTTTTATATTAAGTCTTGTTAAATTAAAGTGTATGTATGGGTATATGTTGTTTGTTTGTAGATGAATAAATGGTTGTTTGTTTTGCGTGCTGAATAAAGTGTCTCAATTAAAAAAAATATTGCTATACTTTAAAAAAAATAAAAAATAATAATAAGTGTTGATTAGAGGTTAAGAAATCGAAGGGTAAATATGTAAAAGTAATATAAAATTGATGACTTAATATAGAGACCTTCACTCTCATGGTTTTTTCTAGAAGGTCATCCATTTAAATTAAGCACCAAACAAACACTCAATTAGTGACTTAATAAATTTACCTATTTATTAATTAAGGGCTTGTTTGTTAAGCTTTTTTATTAAGTCGTGTTAAATTAAAGTGTCTGTCTAGACATATGATGTCTGTTTGTAAATGAATAAATGGTTGTTTGTTTTGTGTGCTAAATAAAGTGTTTGAATTAAAAAAGTTACTGTTATACCCTTTTATTTGAAATAAAGTTAAGAAGTGGGAGGGTAAATATGTAAAATTAAAATAAAAGGGATAACTTAATTTGGAGACCTTCATCTCCATGGCTTTTTCTAGAAAGTCATATGTTAGTTTTAAGTACTAAACAAACATACATTTAGTAACTTAATTAACTTACCTATTTTTCAATTAAGACACATTAAGAGCAGAAGCCCCATTCACACTGCATTGAATTGTATTTTGATTATCTTGGTATCTTTTTTCTTTTTTTTCTGATGAAATCTTGGTGTCTTTTTCAAATAAGAATTATTCGCGTACCAAACACACAATCTATGAAAAGCCCCCATTGAATCTAATTATTTTATAAAAGTAAATCCATGAATAAGAAATGATAACTGAATCTACTCTGTTAAAAATTTAAAATAAAAATTATACAAACCCAGCTGCCAATTAAGCGAAACAAATATCCCACCTTTTAATATGAATAAATTACATAAATTATTTTTTGTCTATTTATTTGACATCTTTGTCACAGTGAGCAATCATCATGAAGTACGCACTTGATAAATTGGCATGGGAATAAATCACTTAAATATGAGCTACATAGATAAATCATTAATTAACTTCAAGTTACCGAATAAAAGATGGACATTTTGTGTAAATGACTGATGTAGCAACAAAGGAGAGCTTTCCAAACAAAATTTTGATACAACCTTATGATCTACCATCTTTTCTTTTACTAATAATTGGGAAATTACTATTTATTCCTATGTTGTTCAGGGCAGTCTCCTTTTGTTAGCATTTAAGAAAGTGTTGGTTATTCTACGTCTAGGATCTTTGTAACGTGTCATAGAATATATAAGTTGTATTAGTTATTGGGCTCGTGGATTTGGTTACTAAATAGAATAGTAGTTATAATGTGTAAGCCTTTTAAAGGAAAAGTAAACCATATCCATCACCAAAGCTCATAGAAAGCCCATCCATTAAGCATATGATTAATGTATAAAAGGCACATACCTAGTCATTTGTATGTGTGCTTGTGTGTGTAAATGTGTGTTTTATTAATGAAATTCTCTCTTCATCTTACTACTTTCTCTCTCTAGAAAACACCTACATATATACATCAAGTCACCATCTTTACTTCATATTAGTGTGATAAAGTTGATAGATTTAAGATCCTACAAGTGGTATCAACCCTAACAATGACTTAGGAGTGTGTGGAAATTGTTTTTTGTTGAAACTTTGCATAAAAATCGCGTATTTTTTCATAAAAACGTAGCCTTTTTTCACAAAGTTTTGATTTTTTACGTGTTTTCCTTTAAGTTGAAGCATATTTCTTTTTTTCTTTCACTCAAATCTTGAAGCCTGGAAAGTTTTAAGGTTGATATAGTGTTTAGAAGCTTAGATTTTGCATAAAGATTCGTGCTTTATAGTTTTTACTTCATTTTCTATCTAGTTTTTAGCTCGTACACTTTTACGCATAAGCTCTCATCTCCTTTTTTTTGTGATAAAGTCTACATCTTTATGGTTCTTAACGTGTTTTAGAAGAGCTTTGGTCAAAAGAAACTAGTGGAAATAGTGTATTTTATGCAAAATTCGTATTTTTGAAGATTTTGGTCATTTTACGGATAAAATTCAAGTCAAAACCCTCTTTTTATGCATAACATTGGTCAAAACCCTCTTTTTATGTATAACATTGGTCAAAACCCTCTTCTTATGACTAACATTGGTCAAAACCCTCTTCTTATGGATAAGGTTGAAAGTTACGCATAAGGTTGAAGGTTACTCATAAGATTTACTCAGAAGGTTTACTCATAAGGTTGAAGGTTACTCATAAGATTTACTCAGAATGTTTACTCATAAGGCTACTCAGCACTTCCCTAGCTTGGATAAGCTTGTGGAATACTTCGACTTGGGATACCTTTCAAGCTTGGATAAGTTTGAACGGTTTATTTGGTCTTTCGAGTAAGAAACTAATCTTAAGCATATGATCAAATCTTACGAGTAAGAATCTCATCTTACGCATAAGATCAAATCTTACGAGTAAGAATCTCATCTTACGCATAAGATCAAATCTTACGAGTAAGAATCTCATCTTACGCATAAGATCAAATCTTACGAGTAAGAAACTAATCTTAAGCATAAGATCAAATCTTACGAGTAAGACTCTCATCTTACGCATAAGATCAAATCTTACGAGTAAGAATCTCATCTTACGCATAAGATCAAATCTTACGAGTAAGAATCTCATCTTACGCATAAGTAATCTTAAGCATAAGATCAAATCTTACGAGTAAGAATCTCATCTTACGCATAAGATCAAATCTTACGAGTAAGAACCTAATCTTACGCATAAAACCAGTGTTTACTAGAAAGACTAAGCTTACGCTTAAGACCATATCTTCAGAGTTGACTTTTGCTGCCCAGAGCTTGACTTTTTACCACATTTTCACTACAACAACTTGCATCAACTTACAAAAAACACAACTCCTACTTCGTTGGAATGATCCAAGATCAACTTTATCAAACATAACTTCATCAATGGCAACTCAGCAAGATATTCATGCAGACGGTGCCGAAAACCGACCTCCCATGCTGTCAAAGGGTGGTTACTCACAATGGGCTAGTCGTATGATGCGCTATCTTAAGAGAAAACCAAATAGAAAGCTACTTATCAATTCCATTTTGGAAGGACCCTTCAAACCATGACAAATACTATACCCTGGTGATCCAAATGGAACCCTCCCAGTACAACCTTTCTACAGAGATCAGACTGAGGCTGACTACATTGAGGAAGACAGACAACAAATTGCAGCTGATGATCATGCATTTCATCTCGTTGTTCTTGGTCTACCTTAAACGACTTACGCAACTATGGATAGTGAAGGAGGTGCTCATGCAGTCTGGGAAAGAGTCAGAAGGTTAATGTACAGAACAGACATTTGGAAACAGGAAATGGAAACACAATTGCTCAAGGAACTATACAAGTTTACTTCAATTCCTGGAGAATCCATAGAGTCGTACTATCTCCGGTTCTATAAGATCATGAATGACTTATCCAGACACAACCTCTCACAAACAAACATTGCTAATAACACCAATTTTCTGAATGAGTTACAACCTGAATGGGGAAGATATGTCACTATTGTTTATCAGACAAAGAACTTGCATGAAGTTACCTATGATCAGTTGTATGACTTCTTGAAACAGAATCAAGCTGAGGCAAATGAAGTAAGAGCCGAATTACTAGCTAAAAAGCAAGATCCTCTCGAATTCATTGCTCAAACACCAACACATTTACCAGTGAACATACAACATCAACCATCATCATCTTTCACCTACAACTACATGCAACAACAATACATTCCACAACATCAAACTGCTATAATCCCACAACAGCAATTCTACCCACAACAACAACAAGTTATTCCACAACGACAATATCCAAAATTCCAAGAACCAGAGTTCACTGACAATGATGAATCTACTGCAGCTTTGACACAAGCATTTGCTCTTTTGACAAAGGCATTTCAAGGACGCTATTCAACACCAACGAAATACAACCAAAGGATTTCATCGAATATTCATAACAGGTAGATCGCTCAGCCGAGTTTCAATATGGGTAACGGAGGCCAAATGGTTGGAGTTATGGGGAATCAGCAAGGATATGCTACTGGATTTCACATGGGTAATCAGAATATGCAGAATCAGTTGGGTCAGTATGCAGGGAATCAGAAGGGTCAGTATCCAGGGAATCAGATGAGTCAGCTTGTTGGAAATCAGAGGGGTCAGAATGTTGGAAACCAGGCAGTGGGTAATCAGGTTGGAACTGTTGCAGCTTCAGTTTGTGGCAATTATGGAAATGTGAATGTGCATCATGGAAATTTCGTTAAGTGTTTCAACAGTCAAGGTATACGTCATATGGCAAGGAACTGTCCTACTAAGCTGAAAAAGAAGGATACAACATATTTGCAGAAAGCATTGATGCTAGCACAAAAGGAAGAGGCAGGATTCCAGTTGAATGCTGAGGAGAATGATTTCATGGCACTTATGGATGAAATGGAAGACAGAGAGGATGTGAATGCAAACTGCATCTTTATGGCAAATATTCAGGAGGCTAAGTACGACACAGATTCTGACACACCTCATGTTTATGACACCAATGCAGTATCTGAGGTACCATCCTACAATACATGCAACAATAATGATATATTTGATATGTCCCCTCATGAGGAACAGCATTCTGAGACTCCAGCACCCATTTATGATACATACCTGGACACGCCGAGTTGTAGCAATATTTAATCGGCAACTCCTGATATGAATCAAAGTGGAGGCTCTATTTCACAGCATGCTGACAATGATGAGGAAACAAGTGCTTTATTTGAATCATTATTGAACAATTATAGTACTGAAATTGAAAAAGTGAAAAAGGTCAATCGCGAAGTTAAGGTCACGAATGAGAAATTGACCACTGAGCTTGAGAGATACAAGGAAAATGAAAAAAGCTTTCAAAGTGATAAAAAAACATGAGTCTGAATTTGAAATTGGTTATAAGAAGTTACTTGTTAAAGATAAGGAATTGCAAAACAAATTTGATAATGTTCAAATTAGTTCAACAAAAACCATTAACTCTTTAAAACTGGAAATTTCTGAATTAACAAACCAGCTTTCAAAACAAAAATCAGCTTATACCAATCTTGAAAAAGAAAGAGATGAGTTGAAAAAGGACTTTGCAAAGAAAGAAGATAAACTATTGGAAGAAATCATAGAGTCAGAACATATGATAGCAAAACTAGAAAACTTGTTGGTTAAAACGGGTCATTCTAGTCAAACAATTCACGTGATTGCTAATGAGACTGATCTGATTTACCATACAAAAAACAAAATGGCTCTAGGTAACAAAACTCCTTGTAATCTCAAGAAAGCTCATGAAGAACAGAATACTTTGTATAATGGATATGTGATATATACCAAACATGATCCTCCTGTAGTTCGTGATTATGTGGAAGCAATGAAACTTGCTAAAGAGAGTCAAAACAAAATGAAACAAAAGAATCCAAACCTGAAATCCATTGATTACAACAAACTGAACAAACTTTCTGGAGTTACTTTTGTTCCACAAAACAAGCATATGAGCTTTCCAAAAACCTTTCCAAAAGCCCAGGAATTTCAAAACAAGTTTTTAAACCCGTAGTTGTTTCCAAATCTCTTATTAAAATGGAACAGATGTCTTCAAGCAACATTTTTAACACAAGTGCTGCAATAGGATATCTTGATGATCTTAAAACCAGAATTGGGCAACTTCAAGCGACTTTAGAATCTAAAATGAAACTAAATGAGATTAATTGGAATTCCACAGTTCATTTACAGCTAAAAAAGATTCTTGAAAATGATTTTGCTCCTCCAATCAGCGCCATTAATGCTAGAGTAATTCATTTTGAACAAGCGTTTTTTAAAGAAACATCTGACTTTGTTAAGGACCACAAATCCCTGATAAAGAAGGCAAATGAATCTTTTGAGCAGATAAATGTTTTGGAAAAGTTAAATGATTCTCTCTTAGAAGATGTTATGTCTACTGATATTATGTCCATCATTTTACAAACATATTCTATTGAAGACGATGAAAGACTCCGAGCTGAGACCTCCACAATTGTTTCAAAATATGAAACTCATTAAGCTTGAAAAAGAAAACGTGTCATATTTTAAACAACTTGATCTGAAAAGCGAAGAATGCAAGTATGACAAATTGTCATATGAGTGTGCCTTCAAAAACATGAAAGTGCAAAATGATCTTTTGAGGTCTCAGCTAGAAAGTCAAAATGGAAAGGGTGTGGACACTAAGTTTGCAAAACCATCAACTTCGGACAAAGATATTACTTCAAAACCGGTTGTTAAACCAAAGATGTCGATTTCTCAATCTGTTCCAAAAGTTAATGTGAAAAATGATTTGACAAAACCGGTCACTTGATGAGTGTATAAATACTCATCATTTTTGTAACATTTGAACTGCCAAAACATCCAAAAACACCAAATAATGCATCAAAATAGTGAAAATATTCCAAAAGTGTGTTTTATATGTTTCAGATACAAAATGATTGAAAACAAATGAAAAACAACCAAAGTTTGCATAATTGGCAGTTTCAGTCCCTCAACTATCAAGAATTGAAAAAACTAGTCCCTAAACATTTATTTTCAATAAAAAGTCACCAAAGGTCCTTTTGAAATCACAAATAATCATATTTAGTCCTTTGGTGGAAAGTTTAGCAAAATTACAATTTTGGTCCCTCTACTTTCAAAAATGGTCCTTGGAGTTCACAAAGTATCAAGTTCAGTCCCCGGGTGAAAGATTTGAAGAAATTGCACATTTGGTCCCTGAGGTTTCAAGAATTGGCAAATATAGTCCCTGGAGTTACAAATATGGAAATTATCAATATGGTCCTTGTACTATTCAAGTTTGGCAGAATTCACCCTTGTGACAACTTTGGATAATTGGCAAAACAGGTCCCTCAATTTTCAGATTTACATATTTGGTCCTTGTGCTTATGTTATANTTCAAGAATTGGCAAATATAGTCCCTGGAGTTACAAATATGGAAATTATCAATATGGTCCTTGTACTATTCAAGTTTGGCAGAATTCACCCTTGTGACAACTTTGGATAATTGGCAAAACAGGTCCCTCAATTTTCAGATTTACATATTTGGTCCTTGTGCTTATGTTATAATAAAAGCAAACAGGCCCTTGTTAATTATAAACCCAAAACCACCCCACCCTTATTTAATAAACCCAAATCCCATTTACCAGGCCCACTCAGCCTTAGCCCACTCCCAAAAACCCAACACACCCCCGTTAGTTATACCAGGTCAAACCCACGGTCAAACCCCCTTCCCTCCAAACCACTGGTATTCCACCCTGGTTTCACCACCACTTGCCTCCACTTGCTTCCACCGCCCAAACCTACCTCTCCTCACCTCACAATTAATGCCACCCCACCTGCAACAAGTTATCAGAGCCAATTGCCCTTAGCCAATTTTCCCGCCAAAACCTCTTGAAGGGCTCAGATCAATTTCAAGCATCCAAGGGTTGCAAATTAAAGTGGGAAAGAGAGAGAAGACCCCGAAGGTCTATAAAAGTCAAGAAAAAAGAGAGGAAAAGGAGTTAGTTAATTAGATTAGTATAACTTAGTATAATAGTGACGAATTAGTGTAATCTCAATTTCCAGTTGTAGTTTTTAGTTCAAAATAGTTGTAATCATCATTTCAGTGTAATCTAAATCTATTTTAATCATTAATTTCATGTTTCCAAGCTTTACTCAGTTTTCACTTGTTTTACTCAAAATTCTCTTTTGTGCCTTTATATGGTTTCAAGTTGTTGTTCAGTGTTAGTTTGAGCTTATTTCAGTCTACTTATAAGTTTTTTAAAGCTTAGATATCATTTGGAAGTCTACTAATCAGTTTTCTCAAGAATACTAAAAAAATCACTATAAATAGTGTAAAAAATCAAAAATCAGTGTGGGAGAAGATTGAAGAAAAGAGCTTGGTGGAATTCTGGATGGATATGGTCTAATAGCCTCATGGGAGGTATTAGGATGGTTGTGGTACCTTGGTTCTTTATTCTCAGCTAGGACTCAGTTGTAAGCAATTTTTTACAACTTTGGCTTTTCACTGTACCGTAGCTATTTGTTGTTTATTTCTGTGTTTCTAGGCTTAGTTTGTGTATGTTAGTTGTTAAATTGCTTTATACCTCATGCATGTTCATTAGTTATCTTTGTTGCTCATTGTTCATATCTCACTGCCAATTAGCTTCATAGTGGTTCATGAATGTTTATGGTTATTAGTGGTGTTTTTGGTGTCTATGTGATCTTACCTCATCATATTTAAACCTTGTGGACTGGTTTTATGGGTTAGATCATGAAATTCCTTTGAAATTCACCAAAACAGTTTTTTCAAGGGGTGTTTGGTTTAAGAGTGTTTGTTGTGTTCTTGTTAGTTTTTGTTGTTGTTTATGGTTGATACATGTTACACTAGGTTCTATTAGATCATTCAAGTCATAAAAACATAGATCATTAAAGAAAAAAAGTCAAAATCCATTTCAATACTCTTGATTTCGTTAACTGTTGAAATTTTTGGTTTGCATACGCTCTCAAATAGGTCCATATCTAGCATCATTAGCTTAATTTCATCTCATCATAACTTAAAACATCATTTTCAGTCATTAGGGACCAATCAAAGTTCAAAAAAGTCAAAAATTCCATGTTTCTCAAAAAGTCAAAATTCTCGCAAATTTTTTTTTTGAATTAACTAGTTGATTTTCTCTAGGACTTAATATGTAGGTTTTAGGTCTTGTGCTTTTTGGACATTAATATTTTGTTGCTTATCTTCATTAGGATATTTTTATTTATTTTTTTTAGCTTAGTTAAACTGCTTATGATGTGCGTGGATTGCAACACGCACTACGTTTTACCTCTCGAGGGATCTCGAGAAGCTTGCAATCCCCACCAGGCAGTGTACCTGACCGATGTAGTATAGTGTAGTGGCAAGTACCGGGGGATTGATCGTTCTCTCGCAGGGAATAGTGTTCGTTAGGCTAAAGGCTACTCTAATCTAGGTCTAAGGGTGGAGGAAAATTCTTTTTGTATTTTTATATTTTTATGAAAGCAGGTAAAATCTCTGGTTTTGGAGGTATAACACCCCCATTTTCAGGTTTGCAGCGGAAGGGTCATGGGGTGCTATATATCGATCACATAGTACAAACATAATAAACAAGTTTCATACAAGAAATATTTAATAAACATAAACCTTAAAAGGTTATTATGTTTTACAAGAAGTCCCAAAAGTTTACAAAGTTTAAAAGATACAAAGGATAATAAAATTCTTTAACATTTTAGTACATAATAAAACATTTAAAACATGAGCCATCTTGATTGATAATCTTTCCTTGCGCGGCCCATCCAAGCTGAGATACCTACGGACCTGAGATAAAACATGCTAAAAGTCAACAAATAATGTTGAGTGACAACTTTCATAGAGTTTGTAAAATAAAGTGGAAATACAAGTATTATTCATCGGGGTAACAGAGTATGATCGGAATACTTGTCGGGTTTATCAGATTAATTAAACATTAGAGCTCATGAAATCCGAACCTTAACCTTAAGTCTTCATCATTTGCCGGCGGTCTAAATAGGGTAATTATTTGCCATTACTCATTATTCTTCAATATTATATGACCGAGTTGAAAGATTGAGACGTCTTACTCATTCGGCCATGGCTGGTCATGAGGCCAATATGGCATATGTGGTATAAAATATTAGCGTTTACACAAAATTAACGGTTTCATGATGGGGAACTTAATTGGCAAGAGTTACTCATTATCTATAATCATGTATTCGGGTCAAGCATACCAAAAAGCTACATGTTATTCGTTTGTAAAAAACTAGCATGCTACCCCTCGCGACCCGATTCATAAATCATTTAAAGATTAAAAGCCATGAGGAGCTATAAACTCACTTAAGTAGTGGAGTGACTTAGGAGCACGCTAATTAAGGCAATCGAAGAATCAAGGCCAAATTAGAAATTGATCCTATAAACAATGACATAGAAACGTGTCTAAGTATTATGCAAATGAGATAAGAGAATGGATGCACATCTATTCTACTTGATCATCACAGTCAAGGGATTGTACTAAGGGTTATTCACAACGTCATATGTTCATGAGTTCCTCAAAAAATAAGCAAGTTTCCCGAGTTGTTTCCCGATCACATTTCCTTAGTTTTACTAGTGGCTGAAAACTTTTCCCGACTTGTAAAAAATCACTACTTTGCAAAACGTAAGTCAACTTTTTAAGTTTCTTTAATCCCTAGTTCCCCAAAGTCCCTAGAGTAGCTGGTTAATAACTTAATTAATTACTCAAAAATTGCAGGTCTAACCACTTATTTATTATAATTTCTTTACAGGACTTGCTCCAAACCCAACAAGAAGAGAGACTGAATTTTACGCTACCGTAGTCGGCCGTCATTTGAAATCTACAGGTCAATTAAATGGTGAGGTCCAATTGGAGGGAACTCTATTATGTCTATTACAGGTTTACATGTTTCAGTTTTCAAAAAGTTATGGAATAAAACTTAGATTTTTTTCCGCCGCCACTGCCAACAGGCCCATAAGGAATCTGACCCTTTTTACTCAGTAATAATTCATAGTTTAATCATCCTTAACACTTCAATGGTGAGCCTTTTTGATAATATGACCCTGAGACATACATCTAGGTCTGTATGTGATTTTTAACTAATTTTATAAAAGCCACGTTTCATTCTAAAACAATCAATAATCAAGCCTATTATTATTTCAGCAATCACAATCAACTCTAAACCTATTTTTTTTTTTTTTTTTTTTTAACATACTTATCCCAAACACGAAATCAGACCTCTTAACTATGGTCCTAATGAATCAAGTATAACATGCTTAATCATAAAGTTAATGGTTTACATACTTGAGGTAAAACCCCATATCCCCAAATTGAATAACAAAGACCCATTTGCCATGTAACAAAAATCAAGGAAGATGATGAGATAACTGTACGTAGGAGTGGCAAATCAAATAAAACCTATCTTTTCTAGGCATAGATAAAAACGACAAGAGACACCACCACAAGCTTGGACCTTCTGATATCTACTCTTACAATATAGAGCTTGGGAGGGCCTGTGGGGGAGAGGCTCTAAAATAATCTGAGGAAGACTTCAAGAAAACCTAAGATTTGATGACTGTGTTTTGATGCATGATTTGAGGGAAAAATTATACCCAAGAAACAAGACTAGGGCCTTCACATCTTCATTTTATGAATTCAAGAATCTTAATGTAAATATTTAGGGAGGGAAATGTGGTGGTGTTTATGGGACTGTTTTGGTCGTTGTTATTAAGAGGAGGAGAGGAACAAAATGAAATGAATTAGTTTGGGTGATTCAAAACTAGCGTGAAAATGGATTTTACTCCCTTTATATTATACCTGTTTTTGAAAATTGAAAGATATTAAGACCAAGATTAAGGGGGAGTGGTAATCCGGTTTTTGTTAGATCCCAAGGCAAAGCCAAAGATCATATTTTTTTCCTAGTATTGGGATAATATTGATGAATATATTAGTGTGTTCTGTGGGTTTAAATCAGCCGTTCCCCACGGTCTTAAAATACGCGAATTACGCAGTACCGGGGTGACCTAGAAAACGAATTTTTATTAAAAGTTTATAAAATATTATGAAAGTTGTTATGAAGGTTAAATGGCTAATTTTAATATTTCATAAGAGCCTTGGGCTTCTATCGCGAGCTCGTTTAAACGTCGTTAAAAATGAAACCGTGAGTTGAAAACGCGTTGGTGACACCGTTCTTGATAAAAGTGATGTTAAACTTTAAAAATGGAAATAACGACAAGTTAAAACTCACTTGTAATAGAGAATTAGGTTAAAAGGAATAAAACAGTAAAATCTCATTTTAGTCTTAGGGTGATTCAACGGGGTTGTTAAATATCATAAAACGTTTAAATTTAAATCGCGTTAAGCGTAAAAGTGCAAAGGTTTACGTAAAAATGGAAAAAATGAAAAAGTGACTTTTAAAATAGATTGTAAGGGAACAATGATGCATAAAAAAATGTAAGATAGACATAGTATACTCGTGGATGGAAAGAATTGAACGTACAAGGATAAATTCCCGGAGGAAGTTAATTATTTCCTACTTTATCTCTTTTTTT
>LBNU01032838.1:7768-18769 GCA_014162995.1 Artemisia annua
TTTTTTTTTTAACGATATAACATCATTTTGATATATGTATTCTTAGATTAGTTGTTAGAGAAGCTGTTTTTTTTAAAGACAATATTGTGGATAATCATAATCATGGCATATGAGATATGCTACATATTTCGTGATAATCAAGGTTATAAATAGCGTGAGACGTGGCATCATCAATCCTCACTGTCTTACTTGCAAAGGAGAAGCTCAATAAAAATATAAGTGGCAAGTATTTTGCATTTTAAACATTACAAAAAAAACCTCGGAACATTACACAACACCCCGGCGGCTCTTTGTCCTGTTTTACTACTACCTTTCCCAAACTACTACAAACCACACAAACAAAATATGGTCACCAGATTCCAGTGATCCAAAAACAACATATTCATTAAAAACCATTTGTAACTTAAAGATGGAACATAATTGGTATGATGAACAAAATAGTAACTTTGGATCAAGATCTAAAAGAGTATATAGATATGTTTTGGACACGATCTGGTTGCCTATATTGTCTGGTGTTTCAACTGCGACATCAAGATCTTCTGTTCGGGTTTTGTTTTTTGTTATTTTTATGTTTGTTGCTGCTGCTCTTTCTACCAGGTTGCTTGATGCCACTGTTTCTGTA
The DNA here is from genome assembly GCA_014162995.1 of Artemisia annua. Lineage (NCBI taxonomy): Eukaryota > Viridiplantae > Streptophyta > Magnoliopsida > Asterales > Asteraceae > Artemisia > Artemisia annua. The sequence continues at coordinate 8,391 of LBNU01032838.1, forward strand.
AGTTTTCCGACCACCCTGCTTCTTATATATGTATTGTGTTAATTGGTGTTAGAAAGTTGAAACCGGTTTGTCTGTAACTAGTGAAGTATGTATTTTTAATACTGTAGCGGCAGTTTTGAGCTGAATGTGAAGATCATTAACTCTTTAATCTATATTCTCATCATTAATTTTCCTAGATGGCATATATTTGAGTTAAAAACTCGCTAGAATAAACAGAATGGAGAACCTTCCTTTTAATTTTCTTAACTTTATTTTTCACAAAAAGTAGGTTTTTTTTTTTTTTTTTTTAATTTATTTATTTATTTATTTTATTATTATTATTTTTTTAATCTTAAATCTTTTGAGATTTTTAAATTCTATTCTACAATAAAATCATTTCTTTTTTCGGTGATTAAGTTTTCTGATTTTGTTTTTAATTAAAAAAAAAAGAAAAAAAAGAAAAAAAAGAAAAGAAAAAGCTTTTCGTTAAGTGAAGAATTTAATCACTAAAAACTTAACACATGTGCAAATTTGACTAATAATATCCGTGAACGTTTAATAAACTAAAGAAATTAGGCTATGTAACAAATCTCAACAACTCCATTATAATAAGTAAAACTTAATGAACTAATTCTTCAAAGTTTATTTATTTTGTTTGACGAAAATAACGTAATAAAACACAAAAGTATTAATAAGTGGAACGACGTACACGTATACAAGGGAAATTAAATAACAACGTTGCATACGGCGTGACTTACGTTTATTTCCGTACTTTAATACATTATAAACTCTGTCGTGTTATAGATACGCGTCATTTGTTGGGCCCCACATGTTGATGTGTCGGCTCAGATTTCAGCAACTGACTTGCGTAAATACAGTTCTGCCTTTTGTTTGTTTGTTTCATGTCCAAGAGTGTCAAATAATTGTATTATTGTGTAGTCAATTATAGGTAGAAAAATATCTAACTAATAAGTTGAATTGCTTTTTTATTGATCATTAATGTAGTTGTTGAAACTATGACTTTTTTATGTGTCTAGAAGTTAGAGGACAAATGTTGGTGCTATGCATATAATGTGTTTTGCTAGTATTCACTCACCAAAATAGGGAGTAGGGGCGTACCGCGATGCACTCCGGCAGTCTCATTAAGGATATTTTTTCTTGAAACTTTTTACTCCTTCACCCGGGACTATGATTTTCGTAAAAAAGAAGCTGGATTTTTCTTAAATGCACCGCTGATAGATATAAAGTACAATTATTACTATGTGCCACTAATAAAGTTTATATCTTTACCCACTGAACTGATTTGTTAAAATTTAAAATGAACAATTATTTTGAGACATACCGAAACAGGAAACGTGGATATTGTGTTGGATGGAGTATTTGAGATTTTGATCATGTTGTGTAGGGTTTCATAGAAGAAAAAACCATTGATTACTACTTTTGATAAAGAGGGAAAAGGGATAAATATGATAACAAAAATGACTACTTAATCAACGTTATACGGATTTCGAACGGTTTTGTTGTTGCAGTGCTAGAGGTTTAGTTAAACATGACCCGGTATAGTCATGTTCTTGTGTGTAGTATGTGTGAGATTTAACCAACATTACCCTGTGATCACCTTTCCCCTTTTGGTAGATCCTCCACGCCTTTATGACATATGTGCTTCTTGTAATATCTAAAAAAAGGATGGGCTAAGTACGACACTCAAAACAAACTATGCAGTTTATGGGATACATTATTACATCCACAAGTATTTGTATCCATTCTCCTTGATATAATGTTTGTGTGTCTGTTGTTTAACTTCTTTAATAGATTAAAAGTCATAGAATCTTGGTGATATACTTTTTTGAGTTTAGTCTTATTCTGTGTTTGATTTTCATCTTTGCAGTCAATAGCCGAAACTCCCTTGGCTAGTTCAGTTCAAACTACCAAAACAGTGCATATTGAACCTACAGTAACTTCAGTAATTCCTGAAAAGCCCGTGACCAAACAACCTACCGAAACAGTGATCAATGAACCTACCATAACTCAAGTAATTCCTAAAAAACCACCCAAGAAAATAGAAATACCATTAAAATGCTCGTTAGACAATCTTAATAAAACATGTCCAGCTGACTACTACCCAAAACAATTTGATATACAAGATCTGGAATACGTGTCAGAGCCACCACTCGAGTGCCCAGAATACTTTCGTTGGATTCATGAAGATCTAAAGCCATGGAAAGAGACAGGGATCACTGAAGAGATGGTTCTTAGCGCAAAAAGAACAGCTAATTTCCGTCTAGTGATATTGAATGGAAGGGCCTATGTTGAGACATATCAGAAGTCGTTTCAGTCTAGAGATACATTCACTCTTTGGGGGATCTTGCAGTTGTTACGAAGGTACCCTGGGAAGGTTCCGGATTTAGACCTTATGTTTGACTGTGTTGACTGGCCGGTTATATTAAAGAAATTCTACCACGGCCCTAATGCGCCTGCCCCTCCACCATTGTTTCGTTACTGCAGTGATGATTCTACTCTAGACATCGTTTTCCCAGATTGGTCCTTCTGGGGGTGGTAAGTGATCAAATATTTCCTTTTTATTATGTAGTATTGGAATGTCCTTTTTAACATAAGGTTCCTTCCCAGGCCCGAAATCGATATAAGGCCATGGGGATCTTTGTTAAAGGACCTGGAGGAAGGGAACAGGAGGACCAAATGGGTAGATAGAGAGCCATATGCTTACTGGAAGGGCAATCCCATTGTTGCTGAAACCCGAATGGATCTCCTTAAATGCAATGTCTCTGACCAGCAGGACTGGAATGCCCGTGTCTACGCGCAGGTATTGTTTCTGCATAGCTCCTGTTAGCTCTTGCTGCTGGAATCAATATGTATGCACACTAGAGGCTGGCATGTTTGACCAAATTAGTTAGTTTTTTTTTTTTTTTTTTTTTTTTTTTTTTTTTAATCACGAACTGGTCAAATTAAGAAAGTTTGACTAAAAAGGGGAACATGTCAAATGTGTATAACAGATTGAAGTCACCCAAATTCTATTCCTTAATTTTCAATTCACAGAATTAAGTTACCATTGTTTGCGTACAGCATAATTAGCGCATTATTTTTCTATGACGTGGACAAAGAGTGTTTGTGAGTCAGCTGATCCAACCCATACTTCTATTCACTCAATTCAACCGAACCTTTTTTGGCCTGTTACCCACCCGGCCGACCTGCCAATCTTTCCACCTCTAATGCACAGCGCGCCATAAGTATTGCAGTTACAAAATATTATGAGGGTGACATCTGAATTATTTATTTGTTGATTCTTATCAGGACTGGTTTAAAGAATCACAGCAAGGATATAAGCAATCAGATTTGGCAAGCCAGTGTGTCCACAGGCAAGAGATCCATGCCTAATTTTTTTTGTCATCATCATTATTATCTTAACGCTTGTATTTATAAATCTTCTTTCTTGTTTGAAATCAGATATAAGATATATATCGAGGGATCTGCATGGTCAGTGAGTGATAAATACATTCTTGCTTGCGACTCTGTCACTTTTGTGGTAAAGCCACGTTACTACGATTTCTTTACGAGAGGGTTAATGCCTGTTCACCACTACTGGCCTATTAAGGAAGATGACAAGTGCAGATCCATTAAGTTTGCAGTTGATTGGGGCAACAGCCACAAACAAAAGGTATATCCCATTTACTTTAAAATGACCCGGTCTGGGCCAAATTTTATATGTAAATGGATTGAATGGTTAAAGTTATGAAATCACCTAGGAAAGAAACGGTCAAAGTGGTTAAAAGTCACCCAAAGTGTTATTCGAATGTTTTCCACCTCCCAAATCGAACTATTCAGTCAAATTAGATAGTCTTTGGCATAATAGTTTCTGTAATTATTTGTTAATAAATTGACTGTATATAGCTTTTCTAGATACGGAGTAGTGGTCAAAAAAAGTGCGGATCAACCGTCTAACCTGCATTAGAAATTACCCGTGTGTACCAAAACCCTCTTTGACTTGTTTCTTAACCCGCCCATTTCCCACCTCTGCCTGTTAATATTACCGGTAGAAATCTGTTTTTAGACCCATTTTGTGACACTGATAAGCTTTTCATGACAGGCACAACAAATAGGAAAAGCAGCAAGTAGCTTCATTCAAGATGATTTAAAAATGGACAGAGTATATGACTACATGCTCCATCTTCTAACTGAATACTCTAAGCTCCTGAAATACAAGCCCACAATTCCCGAAAAAGCAGTTGAGCTTTGTTCAGAATCAATGGCTTGTTCTTCACAAGGATTCGAGAAAGATTTCATGATGGAATCCTTGATCAAAGGCCCTGCACAGGTGCACCCATGCACCATGCCACCACCATACGAACCTCAAGCTCTAAAATCTCTTCTTCGCAGAAAAACAAACTCAGTTCTACAAGTCGAGAAATGGGAGAAAGGGTATTTTGAGAACCAAAGTAACCCCCAAACCTAACCTTTTCATATTTACATTCTTTTAATATTTCTTTTTATGTTGTATAATTGTAATACGATGAAAATAGTTAAGAGAGGTAGAGTATACAGTTGACCGGTAGAGCATCTTGTAAGGTTCTTGATTGCCACGACCTTTTCAGTAAACGAATGCACGTGATTTTACATTGATCATTTTGGTGCCGAAATATATATCTGCAAACGCTACATTTTAGTCTTCGTGTCTCGGCACACTCGCAAACCCTCTATAATGGACCATGATACAATAAAAGCCTTTTAGAGAAACAAAATCAAATTTCTTCAAGATTACAAAATAGAGCGCATGGTAATGTTACATTTAACTACAATGATGAATGTAATTTATCCGCGAAAAGCAGCAAAAAAATAGAGAAGGAAAACAAAATAAAGACATAATAACAACGTTCATGCGTATGCATGCAATAGGCAAACGATAAAAAGAAGCTCATCAAATGAAGCTTTTTGTAGAAGAAATGTGATTAGAGTGCTCGTGCTTTTACTATGTCGAGGCTCATTTCACTTGGATCTGTGGCTTGCAACTCGACTTGGATCCCCTCCAATTCTCTCTTGAATCTGTCCTTGGAGCTTGCATAAACCATCTTTGCTCTCACCTTTGACGTATCCGGTGCCCTATTTTTTACACGGCAGTAAAAAAGAAATATACACGACGATGAAGTTATTCATTTTTCATAGATTATGTGGCCAAAAAACTTGAAATTAACCAAAACTACGTTACCAAGCAATGAAGAAGATCTTGCTTTTTTGGCAATTCTCATCGGTTATGAAGTCAAAATCAAAGACAGCATAACGGCATTCGTTACTAGGAAGAGAATTTGTGAAATCCTCGTAGCTCTCGTCAGGGCTTCCAACCTTCTCAACAATCACTTGTTGTTCTTCAATCTTGAAAATAATGAATCGATAGTTTCTCTTAGATTTTAGCTCCAAAAACTTCAACTTACATTCATCATCTACAGCCATTCCAGACGCTGAGTTCGCCTAACAAACATATCATCACAACAAAGACAAACGAAAACAAAAGGCTCATCACTAACGCAAACAAAAATCCAAAATAATCAAGAACACTATCATTACATGCGAAAATCATGTATAAAACACACATAAATCATGATCAACGTAAAACAAAGCCAAATCTATAGCTTTCCCTTGTTAATATGGTTTCTTGATACCACAAAATTCAAAATAAACAAAAAATGATTAATGTGTGTGAGGGTCATGTAGAAACACATATAACATGTCACATTTAACATAAGAAAGCGCAATCTTTGGTTTTTTTCCTTTCATGTTTCGTAAGAAAGAAAGAGATGCATACCATGGCTTGTGGTGTGATGTAGGATTAGATTGGTAACAAAAATGCAACAAAGGGGAAGAAGAGAAAGAAAAGAAAGTATGGATATTTGGATGCTTGAAAAATGGAAGTTTTAGTGAAGAATAATGAAAGAAATTTGCGGGGAAAGTAGAGATCTTAAGGTGGAAAATTAAGGTTGAGAAATTTTCTTTGAGCTTCTTTTGCATGACCACCCATCCACTCCTATTCGCATTCTTTCATTCTATGGATATTATTTTTCTAATCTCTTGTGAAAATTAACATAAAGTTTTTATTCAAAGCCTTAAGCTATCTAATACTTGCATTTGATTAATAACTAATACGGACTATATGTATTAAAGATGTATTCTACTATTCTGTCCATATATCAACCAAAAAGTTACTCCACTCCTATTAAACTCTATATTCTTACTCCCTTCTTTATACGTAAACAATTTTCTGTATGTTGTTAACATTTTCGATCATAAATACATATTAGCGTTAAGACTTTATTTCATACTTACAAAATAAATAATTTTGCTCCCGGAGTAACGCGCGGGTAAAACCATATTGTTATTAACCAATACTAATAGCTAAATGTTAAAGTTAAACACTATCAAATTCTGTATGATTTTGTAGTCAATTCTTTAGAAACAACATTACACATAAACTTTGTGCATTAAAGAATTTATTTTCCCGCGTCACATAGAGCGTGCCTGCATGTTATGTCCATGACCAAACCATCACACAATGCCTTTTCCAAATTCCAACCACTTAGACATTTGAATATTGACGAATGCTACGTTTACAAAAGTTTTACAAAAGATTTTTTTCACAAAAGATATATCATTCATTCACAGGAAACCAACGGAGCATTAGTCCAATGGTTGGAGCACTTGTGCTTGAGTCAATAGACCCAGGTTCAAGTCTCATCCTTGGCATTTGCTTCATATAGGTACCCACCTCCGCAAAATTTATGGGCACACTGGAGAGACTTTATGAAATAAGAGCTCAGGGTCCGAGTCTTGGCTCGTGCTCATTCCAGTTGGTGCCTCACTAGGCCAGGAGAGTTGCCGGAGCTATTCCTTGTGGGGTGGACAATGGCTGGTGCCAAAAGACACCCGGGGTCAGGATTCCCGCCTATCTACACCTTTTTGTGAAATTCATTCACAAGAAGATGAGAATATAAAAAGAAGAGAAAGAGTTGATTAAAATGATTTTAATTGGTGATAAATCATTTTGTGAAAGATTCTTTTGTGAATACATCATTTTCCTTAAATATTTGATTAACTCAATATAAAAGCTAATAGATTTTAGAAAAACGTACAGATGTTATACGTTGCTATCCCTTACTGCATCCAAATAAATTTTTTGTTTACACTAAAAAAATTGAAGCACACTTCTCTACTACATTAAGAAAAAAACACCCTTTCAGTAACACGAGTAAATTGTGGAGCAATTTAAACAATCTAACAGACAACATCTAAGCAAAATGAAAAAGGTAACCCTAGTCATTTTATTATTCGTACCATCTTTTTATTGATGCGGAATAATGATTTATGTAGCGTTGACTGATCTATTTACACAGGTTGGTGGGTTTGGCCTTGTGGCTAGTGCTCTATTATTTGATCCAGAAGTTTAAAGTTCGAGCCACGGCCTCCTCACCACCAGCTTTTTAGGGTTTTTTTTCAACATTAAAAGAAAAGAAAAAAGAAAAAAGAAAGATCATTAGTAGTGGAATATGAGCAAAAGTTTCAATTTTTATTTCCTACACTTTGCAGTTAGTAATATTCCTATGTTTTGGTGTGGATTGTAAATGTAACTATTCATTTTTTAGAAATTAGCAAAGCATCGTAACGAAATTACTTCTTAATTTTACCATGTTAGTATAGTTACTAAAGTTATACTAAAACTTCTACTTTGTTAAAAAAGTTGGTGTATGGCTTCCCTATTGAATCATAAATCCAAGTTGTTACCATGTCCAAAAAATTGCACCGCATAATAATATATAAGAAAAGGTTGGCTCCCGCTGCGTTGCGGTCGGGAAGTTTTTCTAAAGTGTTTTAAATTACGACCCATTTGTTTAGGATGCATTTCCGAGGCTGAGTGGAAAAAGACTTCAATTTTTTAGACATTTCTATGTATTAAAGTTTAAAAGTTATACTTTAAGTTGTTACCCCAAGTTTTTTTTAGAGTTAATTGCATTTTTGGTCCCTGTGGTTTGGTCAAATTGCAGATTCGGTCCCTAAAAGTTTGAAAGTGCACCAGAGGTCCCCATTTTCAAGTTTTCATTGCAATTTTGGTCCCTGGGCCCACACGCCGTTACTACTGCTCCGTTAGTCACCCCATGTGCATTGCACACGAGGGTTATTTTGTCATTTCACTCACTAAAAAACACTACCCCTTTTATCTATCTTTTTTATATAAATAATCATCCCATCCCATTAAACATTTCCCCCAAATCAATCCCAATACCCCAATTTAAAAATAAACCCTAACCCCTATATGGTGATCATGTATTGTTCAGACTTATGCATCAATTAAAGGATGCTGCTCCAGTTGCGCAACCCCTACCCCAGGTTCAACAAACCAAAAGGTGGTTGCTGAACCGGCATTAAAGTACACTACCCTTGGATCTTTCAGCTGGGATCAAGATAATGACAAAGTCATGGTGAGCGTGTGAAGTAGTGAAGTAGTGAAGAGTATATGTTATTCTCTATTTACTTTGTACCAAAAATACAGTTTTCTATGGAGGCTCTTTATTCTCAATTTATGATGGCTTGATTGTATGCTTGGCACAGATCTATGTCTTTTTGGAGGGAATTAATCAAGAAAAGGTTTAAGCTGAATTTAATGCTAGGTCTGTTGACATCAAATTCCATGATGTCCAAGGGAAAAACTATCGATGTGTCATACTTCAAAGGGTAACTGGTTGGATCTTCACTTCAAGGAAGACAAGGTATTTATTATTTTTTTTACTTAATGAATAACTTACCTTGTTTGCAGAATATGTATGAGGACGGTAATGATGAAATGAAGAAGACAATCGCCAAAGCATGGACTGATGTTGATCCAGTGAATAAGTACGGGTGGGGTGATTATTTATATAAAAAAGAGATATAAAAAAGGGCAGTGTTTTTTAGTAAGTGAAATGACAAAATAACCCTCGTGTGCAATGCACATGGGGTTGACTAACGTAGCAGCAGTAACGGCGTGTGGGCCCAGGGACCAAAATTGCAACGAAACTTGAAAATAGGGACCTCTGGTACACTTTCAAACTTTTAGGGGCCAAATCTGCAATTTGGCCAAACCATAGGGACCAAAAATGCAATTAACTCTTTTTTTTATACATTGATATTCACGAATACTAATGCCAGCATTTGAACGCCCCTTTTATTTTCGTACTTCCGAATAAACGCAACTCCTTGACAACTTTTATCAACCGATCAAGTTTCTGCACTCTCCTGAGAACACCAGGCCTGTCACTCGAGGTTTGAATTGTGTTTGGTCTTGGGAACGTACTTAGGTAATGCAATCGCTCCATCTCAACCATTGTGTATCCATTAACAAGAAACTTCTGAAAAGGGTTTTATCCGTACAATAGCTGTCTACTTTCAAAAATGTACCGATATGGTACGTGTACTATTTTTCGTACTAGTATAGGAGGTCTACTTTCAGTTTCGTGCTAATATGGTACGTGAGTAACTTTTTCACCTGCAAAACCTGCAAAACATGTTAAAAGGTGATTTTTGAGCAAAAATGGTCCCTTGTGATTTATTTATTTTGCAAAATTGGTCCTTTGTGATTTTTTCAAAAATGGTCCCTTGTGATTAAGTATATTAGCACGAATTTTTTCAAAACAACTTTTTGACTTGCAAAATTTTAATCCATTTTTATATGTTTTCTTTCGTTTTCTTCCGTTTTCATTCGTTTTTATCCGTTTTCATCCGTTTTTTTTTCGTTTTCATTCGTTTTCATCCATGCATTTTTTTCCGAAAAAAAACAATTCAATTATTTTCAGAAAAAAATGTAAAAATAAATCTAAAAAGATTAAAAAAAATCTATTTTTTTTGTGGAAAAACTTTTTTTCCGAAAATAAATTTTTAGAAAAAGATTTTTTTAAAGAAAAAATTAGTCGAAAACTTGGCTTTTGGAGAGTTTTCGTGAGAAAAAACTTTTTATACATTTTCGTTCATTTTTATACATTTTTGGCGAAAAAAAATTTTCGAAAATTTTTTTTAGAAAATGAAATTTCTAAAAAAAAATTAAAAATACAAAACAAGATTTCGAAAAAAATTATAAAATAAAATTTGTGGAAAAACTTTTTTCCAAAAAATTCAAAAAATTTTTTTAAAAAAAAAAACCAAAAAAAAAAAATATAAAAAAAAATTAAAAAAAAAAAAAAAAAAAAAAAAAAAAAATCTCTGAAAAAATTTCCACGAAAATTTTTTTTTTTAGAATTTTTTTAATCTTTTTAGAATTTATTTTTAGATTTTTTTTAATCTTTTTAGAATGGACCATTTTTGAAAAATCGCAAAGGACCAATTTTGCAAAAGAAACAAATCACAAGGGGCCATTTTTGGAAAAAAAAAAT
>LBNU01032838.1:18934-36465 GCA_014162995.1 Artemisia annua
TTTTTTTTGTGGAAAAACTTTTTTTCCGAAAATAAATTTTTAGAAAAAGATTTTTTTAAAGAAAAAATTAGTCGAAAACTTGGCTTTTGGAGAGTTTTCGTGAGAAAAAACTTTTTATACATTTTCGTTCATTTTTATACATTTTTGGCGAAAAAAAATTTTCGAAAATTTTTTTTAGAAAATGAAATTTCTAAAAAAAAAATTAAAAATACAAAACAAGATTTCGAAAAAAATTATAAAATAAAATTTGTGGAAAAACTTTTTTCCAAAAAATTCAAAAAATTTTTTTAGAAAAAAAATCCAAATAAAAAATTTCTAAAAAAAGATCTAAAAAAAAAAACGCTTAAAAAATTTCCACGAAATTTTTTTTTTTAGATTTTTTTTAATCTTTTTAGAATTTATTTTTAGATTTTTTTTAATCTTTTTAGAATGGACAATTTTTGAAAAATCGCAAAGGACCAATTTTGCAAAAGAAACAAATCACAAGGGGCCATTTGTGGAAAAAAATCAGAAAAGACCTATTTTGCAAAAGAAACAAATTACAAAGGACCATTTTTGAAAATATCGCAAATGACCTATTTTGCAAAAGATACAAATCACAAGGGACCATTTTTGTCCAAAAATCAATAAAATAAAACTTGCACCCCATTTTACAGGTTGCCAACCGGTAGCCGGTCAAAAAGTGGTCATATTAACACGAAACTGAAAGTAGACCTCCTATACTGGTACGAAAAATAGTACACGTACCATATCGGTACATTTTTGAAAGTAGACAGCTATTGTACGGATAAAACCCCTTCTGAAAAAGCCTCCTACCAAGCGTGAACAAATTGATTCCATTGGGTCGATCCTGAATAACTATGCAAAATAATCATGCATAGTAACCGTGTTTCTGCCGCCACTTGGCTTTTCATCAGCGTATCTATGTGTTATACCTAACCAATATCTATCTTGGGCACGGGGCATTAATAACGGGTATTGGAGCGGAAGATACAACGGGTGAATATGTTAATTCGCTGCAAACCGCCTGAGCACATCTCCAAAAGTATGTCTCTTTGTTCCATGCATGCGTCAACTTCACCAATAATTAGACCCGCGACCATGGATGCTATCGGGAGGTTATAAGTACGTCCATCTCTGCCATGTTTGGCGATAAGTTTTATATTCATTGGCTATTCCGTGTCTCGTTGTACTTGTCTCGTGTCATCCTAAAGTCTCGACCATTTTGTGAGTCATACAAAATATCTTTAACATCACCTACTATGTCCATATCGATAGGATGTTTATCATTAGATGGTCCAACACTTCCAGATCTGCATACATGAAATTGACGGCATGGCACTCATGTCAGAAATTATACAACTGGGCAAATCGTGGGGTTTGTTCCCCTTCCAGGAGCAAACTTCGAATAGATTGGCAGTTCTGTCCGTGTGGAAGGAATATGGACCACCACCACGTCGGTTTATTGTATGGTCTATTTTGCCATCCATAGAAGTAAATGCAAACATGCTATTGTAAGCGTGTTGTTGCTAAAAATTTGGCTCTTGGCATCATTGTTTAAGTACAAATCTAACAATGGTTCTGGAGCCTCAGGTGCTTTGGCAACTAAAATTGAGTTAGACTAACTTTTGAGCGCAGATACCAACTCGTTTCAATAGTACAATATTAGACTAACACAATTAAGTTTCAACAAATCTTGGCTATTCACAACCTTTTAATGGCCCATATTTATTAACTAGCTTCAAGACCCGCCCGATGGGCGGGCTAGCTCTATGAAATCATTGTTATGAAGACCATAACAAATATCTAATGACTTACACGAATATATAAAAATATAAACTGTGTTTAAGGAATAAAACAAACAATGTATTAATACCGAAAAAAAAGATTAAATGTTTAAAGTCTATGCAATACTTCCTTATGGACAACATTAGTGGTTTCATCAGTGTAGTTGATGTCCCTATCGCAACTAAGTATTGACAACTAAATATCGTTTGTGTGACACGAGTGGGTATTCATAAAAACAATATAATCGGAAACAAAAATATAGTCTTCATGTATTATACATGTAAAAAGAACAATGATAAGTAGCACAACAAATAAATTACATGGTACTTCTTTGTATACAACATTTGTTGTGTATTTTGTGTATTCATCGTATTTGCCACAACAAAAAACCTTCAAACCTTTTTTCATCTTAACTCTTGAAACAACCACATAGAGTTCGTGTAAAATATTGGCATTTGTAGAAACAGCCTCACTTGGGACAATGTTTGCCCTTAGATTTGTTCATCCCTTTGATCTTTTACTATAGAAAACACTTGTGATTTTGCTTTTCCAACTAATTTTAGGAGGGCAAGTGGCTATGTTATGAAACTGAATGTGTAACATAAGAAAGACTTACCTTTGAATCCAAACACTAACTTCCCACTTTTAAGTCCAACTCTTCATCCTAATGCCTTTATCAGATATTGCATTCCAATGTACTCCACCAATTCAGGTACATCAATTACTCCACCAATTCAGGTACATCAATTATACAAGAAAGGATTTAATAAAATTATTTGTATTCAAATCAACCTCTGTATAGATTAGTCATTCCTAGCAATGAGTTGATCACATAAGGTTCAATGAAATTAATCCCTTGCAAAGTAACATGTTCTTTTTTTGTTAGTGTGTATGATCAATATGAGAATAAAATATAGATAAGTAAACAAATGTCAGAAGTTACTTAACCGTATTTGGCGAGATCAGGTGTATCTCCATCTGTTGGACAGATGATGACTCGAACCGCATTAATCACTTTCTTAACTCTTTTAAAGCATAGCTTTTCATTATATGATTAAATATAGTCATCATTTACAGTGATCATGTCTCAAGCTAGGGTATAGTATGTATCAATATAACAAAAAACTAACAATGTATTGGTACTTACCCTCCAACATACTGAAGAAGTTCCTTTTCTTTAAGTGCTACAGCTTCTCATTTTCTATCCTCTATGATTTTCTGAAGCTCGTCCATTCCAACTTTTAGCTTTGCAAGCAATTCAATTGCATGTTTTTTTTTAATTCAATTAGTCCCGCTATTATCATGTTCTTCCCTTTGCTTCTCTAGAAGCATGTTTCAAATTCAACAATTTCCATAAATACCAATCTTAATTAGCATTCTCAAAAGTTCAAATAATATATCATTATCAGTATTTTTATTATTTTTCCTTGGGAGTTTTGGACGGTCCATAAACCTGATTAATAATTTTCTAACTTCTAAAAAGTTTTGAGGCACAACAAAGAAAAAAATTATTTTTCCGTATGACTGAAATTGACCTTATTATCCCAACAATTAATCACTTTGTTGTTGTCAAATATAATTGAACATCACAGTAATCACTTTCTAATATCATATTAAATCATAACATTCTCATTATCCCACACCTTAATCACTTTAAGACATAAAAACAAACACTCCATTTATACCAATTGCCAACAAAAACACAAGGAATTTACAACCATATTTTGGTTCTTAAACATCACAGTGATTAAGCAAGAACTATTAAAAGCGTAAGGAATTTGTGGTTGGAAAGTATATATTTCTAATAAAATTTATGGCCAAAGCCAAGTGTGCATTCATTGAACAACCATAAACTTGAGCTACAATGGGGTCAGGCCCTATAGAGTTCATATGCCATATGTCATGTACCGCTTCGGAGCCAACAGCTCGCAGTTTCCAACAGTTAGTTAAAAGTTTCACGTCATACTTAAGGTTCTATTTATTACTTTGTCCATAACATATTGATGAAATGCAAGAGGTGGCAAAATAGTTATGTAACAGGTCAAAATGGTCACGCTTTAAGTTTGGATTGCGTCAGGATAGACTGACCCACAAACAACAGGATAGACTGACCCACAAACACAATTCTAAAAATTAGAGATACTACCAAGCTCGGGACACTATTCCAAACATGGTTCTAAAAATTAATGAAACTTTGTTCTTATGAGTAGCTTAAAGAGTTTATGTAGAAAATACCAAGCTCGAAGGATAACATCCCCGATATCATTCTTCATGTTGACTTCTTTCTCCCACCACCCAAGGTTATCTTTCTCAACCTAAACATATATTTAGATTAGTATGGTTTAGAGGAGATGGGTACAAAACAGTAACATAACTACCAACAGCTTACAAACTGCAATTTCTCGAATAAAGGGCTATATCTCCTCTTGCCTTAGCAATCTGATCTTTCACCAAGACAAAAGCTTCAGAGGAGAAAATGCCCTTCACATTTTTAGGGTATTCTGCCACATATATTTATCAATAGTTAGTAATCAAAGTGTGACAATGTTCCAGGAAACTAAATAAATTTATTAACATTTCCAATCTTTCTTCATGTAATAACTTAAGCTCTAGTTGTGTAGAAGATGCTTGATCTTGTTCAAAAAGTCAAATCACTTCCTCTTAATTTTATTGTGAAATTAAATCAAAGGGGGAAAAAGATATAAAGGCAAACTACCTGCAATTCTTTAAATAAGGAATCCATATCATGTAGATCCTTTTCTTTAACCCTCGTCCTATCATTAGCAACACGTTCATTTCCAAGAACTACAGGAAAAAATGCCTCATTTCGTAACATATGTCTCTACTTTCAGGATAACCATCTTCTTATTGCTTTCTTCCAATTCCACAATGGTACACTCCAGCTCACCTTCAAAAACAGAAAACATATGATCAGCATCTTGTACATGGATGTAAAGGTCAACTAAAGCATGCTAATTGGTACCTCGCAGCACTTGTATACCTACTTTATATCTAAAGGGTTATAAAAGGAACACACCTAGTGTACTTTTAATGTACAAATCTTCTAAACAGATTTATGCTATATATTATATTTATAGTGGAATAATAATAAAATATACGTTCCAAAATCGTATTCTATGATAGACATATCCATCTGGTCTTATGCTAGAGTAATAGGAGCCAAAGTTGCGGTATTGATAGACAAATGGAAATTACCTGGAAACCTGATAAATCCCGCGGCTTTAAATCAACAACCATCTTAAAAAGATCATTTCGGTAACCATGCCCCTGGTAGAAAAATAGTTATTATAAATGTTAATACTGTATATGAAGAAAAAAAACTCTAACCAGAAAGATTGAATACTCGAGTGAGTTACCTGCTTAGCTTGCTTATATAAGTTTGTACCTAAATTCCATTCCTTATCACGTTCCAGTGATTTAAAGCTTTCTTAGCTGTAATAAAAGAAAATTTCAAATACCATGCAATGAAAGAATCAAGAGCCCCATAGACTTCCTCTTTGACATTTGACAGTCCATTGATAATGTTTGTTTTCTAGTTCACGTACAAACACCTACGTATCATAAATTCAAATAAATCAGTATATTTGATGTTTTATATAATCAAGCACAAGTATTACAATATTTTTCACTCACACATGCATGTAGTACGAAATTATTAGACCAAAACATGTTTTCTTAATATTATTGCAAGCTCACCTGAAGCTTTAGATTGTGATCGATAGGAACTACTGCAAGCTCACGAATTATTATATCATAAGTATAGGAACTACCTAATAAAATTGAAGCTTTAGATTTGTGTGGTCGATTGTGATTGCGGAAGTAGTTCGGCTCTCCAAACGGTAGCAGTGCTTCAATCCCATCAATCCCAACATTATAACACCATACAAGCATACAACTTTTCTACAATAAAAACATAAACATAGTATACCATTATATTCAACAAAAGAAAAATTTAGGAACGAAATAAGATTTTTTATCTCATTCAGGCATTTCATCAAACACTTGATTTGCATAAGTTACAACTTGATTCACTAACCTTCATATAGAGTCAAGGTTGATTTCAAAACTGAATCTAATAAACAAAATCCATAAATACATACAAAATTAATCCTTAATTCATCAAACATCAAACATCGAGTCATCTAATTTTGTTTCAATCCGCACAAAAAGTAAAATAAAAATTACCTTAAACATAATATGGTTGATTTGTGATGATGTGTTGTTTCTGCTATTTGTGTTATCATAATTCATGAAATTTCAAAAAAAATGATATCCTATTTGCTTGAATTTTTTGCTTGATACACATATCATTTCCACAGATATCTTTCCTTATTTCCAGGGATTTCCTTTAACAAATATGAGTGATATCAAAAAATAATTAACCTCCCTAATTTATTTCCCTTATTTTTCTCCTGATTTTGTTTCAAAAAAATTTTGAAATCTTTCTATTAATGGGGAGATTTCCACGTGTAGTTTTCTCAGAATTTTGGGAGAGTTTTTTATGCTAAAAATAGCAATCACACTTGTTCTATATATAGGTTGAGATAAGTCATCTAGGACAGCCAAAGTGATGCTCACACCAACCCAAATGTTGGACTATATAAATCATGAATGTGCATTGTGCAGGATAAAATCGCAAACCATTTGCGAAACA
The DNA here is from genome assembly GCA_014162995.1 of Artemisia annua. Classification (NCBI taxonomy): domain Eukaryota; kingdom Viridiplantae; phylum Streptophyta; class Magnoliopsida; order Asterales; family Asteraceae; genus Artemisia; species Artemisia annua. The sequence continues at coordinate 25,398 of LBNU01032838.1, forward strand.
TTATAATGTTGGACATTGATTTTCAAAAATGTTAATAGTCTAAACATTTAGAGAAAGAAACGCAAAATTGTACAGGAAAATGCAATGTACCTACACCAAATAACCAGTGTACTTAGTGATGCACAATTTAGAGTCTAAGAATGCTTTAAATTAAACAACACATTCAGATTAATGATGCACAATTTAATGAAAACATTGAACCTAATCCATAATTCACAGAAGAGGTACTGACTCTTCAGTCTTGCATATCTTTGTTTCCCAAAATTGAGTTAAAAAATATTGGGCAAATTCTTTAAAAATGCATCATGCTTACCACAAATGTTACTTCCGTGTACTGAACAAATTTTTTCCTTATATGAGTACTAAACTTTCATTTTTTGGTCTTTTTGATGTATTTTATGACGTTTTTGCCCCTCAAATTATTAAAAATCCATGGGCAAAAATGTCACAAAGTACATCAAAAAGATCAAAAAAATGAAAGTTCAGTACCCATTTAAGGAAAAAAATTGTTCAGTACACGAAAGTAACATTTGTGGCAAGTATAGTACATTAATAGGTATTTTGCCCAAAAATATTTGGAATCTTAATTCTAAGTCACTATTAAATTCACCACCTATATCTATGCATAAACCCTGAAAAGACTTAAAATCAATATAATCAGATGGTGCAAATCAACACAATTTCTCAAAATGGATCGGATGCAAGCAACGCGCAAGTACCCAGCTATTATCTTGAACATATGAAGTCAAATATTATTTATGCTCGTATTGAATGTCAATATTAGTTTATAAGTCTGTAATGCATGCAGACATTGATAAGATATCAACACTCCCTAAAATGATGATTCGATATTCATTCTTTGTATTGAACACGAATAAGCAAATAACACAATCGGTCAACCTATAGAGTATAGACACTCACTAACCTCTACTTATATGCCTTTGATCTGCTCATTGAATAAGCAAATAACACCTACTAATCTTTGCTTATCTGCCCTTGATCTTACGTCATAGTTATATGGATAAGAAACTACAAACACTCACGATTCTTAAAGTCACAAACCTTACATCTTCATTCTTTTCCCCATTTATTATGTATAGTGAACCTTCATGATAAGATGAACACTTAAAGAAACTATCTCACTACATGAAAATAGGTGGTTATGTTTTAATGTGCATTTTATAGAGCATGTGGTGTGATTATGTAATGTTTTTCGAGTACTCGTATAAATGTTTGTGATTTGAAATGTTGTCAATGTTTCTTTCTACAGTTGGTGTTCAACTTTAACCATAGCATTCAAATAAACTGTCAATCATAAGAAATCAAAACTGAACTCATTATAAAGGAATCAAACAAAATTCAAACCAAGACTAACCTTTGTATTCTGCGTCACCAATTTTTTATTATGGAATGACACGAATGATGAAAATAGATAGATAAGTCATGTACACTAATAGACATAGGTAGTTAATGAAAAATTATTGTCATTTTTTAAGATTTGTACAGTTTTACAAATATAAATCGAATCAATACAATAGCTATTTGAAGTGTAGGCATGTAGCTTATTGGAGCATAATCAAGAAGTAGAGAACAAACGTACTATTCAAACATGTGTATGCGTTACTCGCAATTCACTTATTGCAGGAGCAAACTTCATACGAAACAAGAATGAAAGCCATAAAACCAAGTGAAATTATTAATTCAACCATGGAGAGGACTAGGTTCAACAGAAGCGTATAAAAGGAGGTCAGGATCACCCTCAAGAGTAGCCATTTCGTCTTGGCTCAACGTTACCCATGCTTCAATCCCATCACCCGTACTTGTATCCAACAACATTATTGCGTTCGTATAAAGTGGTACATCATTGTTCAAATACCCAAAGCACGACCACACGGGCTTTCCCCATCCAAAATCAGCTTCATACATTCCAGAATTACACATACTACTCACTGAGTAGTAATCAGCATCATAGCTCGTCATTTGAGCTCCTAACCATTTTATTTCATCAATAACCTTGTCAGCCGCTTGTTCACCTTTAAATTGCTCAACAAATTTAGTGTCGATTTTTGCTACACCAGCGTTGATGTGCCTCACCATGCTATCCAATGTCAAGGTGTGGTTAGGTTCACACCTAGCCACCCCACACCAGATGATGTTTCCAATTGCATTTCGTGGCAAGGGTGTTGCAAATCTACCTCGTATATATATTCACAGCAATCTGCACTATTGACGGCCTTTCACCATTTAGTTTCCTTGCAGCACTCGTCGCACACTTCCAAATCAGTGAAGTTACTGCTGCAACGCGAGTGGCGGAAACAGATTCATTTGCTTTGGCCTTTAGTGCTTGTAACGCTGATGCATCAAACCTGAATCTTTTTGTCACACATTTCCCTCTGTTACACATCATTGGCCGTACAGCCAAGGATGATACTGGGTAAGATAGATTTGAAGGTGTTTTAGTACTGGCTAGAAAAAGAGACGAAGAAACAAAATTAGGGTAAATCATATTTTGTTTATTGCCTTTAGCTGCAGACGCCCATGAATTTAAAAACGTCATGTAAGTGCCACCATCGATGAGCTTATGCGAATTGGACATGCTAATAGCGACACCACCACAACTAAAGAAGTTTACTTGGATCATAACAAGATAGTATCCCAGTGTAGGCTCCTTCGCATTTGGAGGAACCGGAAGTAGGGAATGTATTAACTTGTAATCTGGTTTTGCAATAAAACTTGATAGATCACCATCAACTTGTGTCTCAGCATAATAAACACCTTCATCATTACAATCTATATGTATATCATTTGTATACTTTCCTGCAAATGGGTAAAATTTAGTAAGCGTTTCTGACATTGATTGCTTTAAAAGTTTGGATCTTTGAAGTATAATGTCACTGATGTTGGTGTTGCCATTGTTATTGTTTGGATAGAAGAAAACAAACGGAACGTAAGAAGGAATATTGACTTGATCAAATGCTGAAAGCTTGTATGATCGGAGGGCATTAGGCGTTGGCCTATCAGGCTTCACATTTTGTATCGTCATAACACGAATTCCACCTGTTCCCTTATGTCCAATTTCATTTCTGCATAATGTAGACGTTTTTTTATGACTAATGAACCAAGTAACCAACTTCTTGGTATTAACAGATTTTAGCCTAGCTTATTAAAACAACAACAAAAAACACAAAATAGTTACTCACTTGGTAAGCTCTTGAGGTATCACACGTGGGTTAGCTGAAAAGAGACGACTTTTATATGGACGCTTGGTTGTGACGAGAGATGTAGGAAGTGATCGTTCAACGATATGGAGAGGTTGTTTGCATGCCTTTGAAGATGCTATCAAAGCACATAATTGCCTAAGCATTTTCACTTGAAAGCCTGTTAACTTTAATGTTAATATTGAACGATGATGCCTTATAAATTATGCCTTAGTACGTTATATATATAGACGAACCCATTGGGATTCTCTCATGTTAAAGAGGTCATGCATGTTAGGTTTATGTGACTAGGAAGTTTAGTTTTGAATAAAATGCAAATCCCGCAATAAATGGACTCACTCTTTATTTTTTTCACTCACAAAAAAGCAACATTACCTCTCAGAATCTCAATTATAGGTGAACATTATTCAGATTGGGGTTTTGCTAACATATTAGTTTACAAGATCACTATGTTTTCTAAGATACGAGATTTTTGGCAATAGCTAGTCAAACTTTGCCAAAGGGACATTAATGTTTCAATGGAATATTGGAATTTAATCATGAAAAAGATCGAAATTTAATAAAAAGGGAAGCAAGAAAGTGATGTTTGTTATGTAACGAACATATATATGAACTACTTTGAAGATTTTTGGTTAAAAATGAAGGAAGAAATTTGGGAAAAATAAATAAATAAATAAAATAAAAAGAGAATGATTAGTTGTGAAGAGTGTAAATTAAAGTGTCACACAATATGCATTACGAAAGGGCAGTATAGATAGTTCACATAATTGTGTCTTAGTTTTATGTCACAAAGTTGAGTCAAGTTAGAAATGACTTCGATGTCAGTTTCGCAAATTATCCTTTAAAATTTCTCAAATAATTGTCTACTAGTGCTATAAATAATAGTTATAATTTTTTGGGTAAAAGGGTTAATACACCCTGGTAAAATATATTATTCAAAAAAACGTTGAAGTACAAAGGACGAGGGTGACTTCCCTCGACTCAGTCCCTTAGGACACTTACAGACTCGCATATAAGAATGACACACATTCTTATAATTTTTTGAGTTTATCATATTACTTAAATCAAAAGGTAAACCTCTCTTTTGATCGGCTTTGCCAAATTAAAATGGTAATTAATTTAATTTTTGGTTTTGAACTTGACTTTTTGACTAACTAATTGTCTTTATAAAAAATAATTACCAATATATGGCATGCTTAAAAGTATTATTTATTGTATGGCATTACTTTTTTTTTTTGAACGAATTGTATGGCATTACGTATCGGAAACAAAGAACAGAAACCCCACAAAAAAAATTCTCACAAAAGAATCCACAAAATGACTTGGATAAATTTGATTGGTGTACTTGGATATTGGTTATCTCTCTTCCTTTGTACTAAGCCAATAAAAAAACATCCAAGTCATTTTGTGGAACTTTTTTGTGGGAATTTTTTTTGGGTTTAGCACCACTCTTTTTCTTAGACCAATGCTAATGGGCGTTGGTTTCACCAAGCAACCCCAAAAGCAACGCGCCACTTCCCCCTAGCACACCCCAAAGCAACGCGTCGCCCTCCAACTTTTTCCAAAATTCGGTTGCCACACCAACCGAAACAATTGAATCATCAAGGCTTTAATTTTAGAACGTTGGGGAGTAAATGGGATTTAATTGTCACAAGAAACTGGAACATTGTCATTCAATAGTGGGTTGAACATTTTGGTTTACATATTTAGTAGCTTTGCAAGTTGTTGTTGGAACATGGCATGATATGGTTCTATTTCATATGGTTTGCATAGTAGAATGATGGAGTACCATAATGAATATGCACAGTTGATGGTGTACGTTTTAGAGTAGATAATATATTTGAGGGTGACTAATATGGTTGCCATTCTATACGTGTTTATGTCTCATATGTTGGCACTTCAACTTGCAAATTGATATAAGTATGTTAGTGTGTGAGGGTGACACGTATAAAAATTGATGACTTAAATATTGTCATTCAATGAGGAGTAAGTTTGGAACTGTTGGGGAGTTAATGAACGTTGGAGAGTAAAATGAAGGTCAAATGGGAGTAAATACACGGATTTAGAAGAAAAATGCATGAAGGTCAAATGTATAGGAGTAAATACAGGGATTTGGCATGCATTCTTTGGTGTTGCGGGTTTGAATAACGACATCAACATTCTACAACAATCGACTATTTCATGGAAGGGAAGGCACCAGAGGTTCCATTTGTGGCTAACGACGTTGATTACAAATGGGGATACTATTTTGCAGACGGGATATATCCGGAATGAGTTGTTCTTATGAAGACTATTTCAGAGCCGAGCGCGAATGATCACAAGCGAATAAGATATAAGCAAGCGCATGAAGCAGCAAGGAAAGATGTTGAAAGAGCTTTTGGCGTACTGAAGAAGAAGTGGGCTATAGTAAATACTCCCGCGCGGTCGCGAAGTCTTAGTAGAATTACAAAATAATATGATTATACAAGACCAAGGGACGGCAATCTCTCCCGAATATTTTCCGGATGAACTACATCGGGAAGATGATCCCGTACGATCGGAAGAAAGTATGTTAGATCTTATTCAAGAAATACAAGACGAGCAAACTCACCTTCATCTTAAAGCCGATTTAGTGGAACACGTTTGGCGACGCACAAATCAACAAGCGGTTTAAATTTTATCGTAATGTATTTTAATGTATCTTAATTATTTATTGTAATATTTATTTAATTATTGAATGAAATTTTAATTTAAAAAAAAAATGGGGTTGCTTTTGTGGTCACCACTAGTTAATTGTGGTTGGGGTGAAGTTGTGGAGAGAGAAAACTGAGGTGGCGCTGACGTGGTGGGGTTGCTTTTGTGAAATGGATGTTGCCATTAGCATTAAACTTAGGGTGTGTTTGGTACAAAGAATTGAAGCTAAAGAATTGGAATTGAGTTGATTTCTCGTGTTTGGTAACTCAAAGAATTGAGGACACGGAGATTTGTAAACTCTCGAGAAAAGACACCTTTGTAAATTGATTTCCATTCGGTTGGGGGTGGAAATGTTAATTCTCCGTGTTTTGGAAATTGGTTAGAATTATTAAAAGAGGTATAAATAGCTTTAAACACGTGCAAGGCACATTCACTCAACAAACACCATTCAAATCCTCTCTATCTCTAGCTACTTTTTGAAGATCTACTTTCCATCACTCTTCCACCGCCGCCTGTTACTCCTCCACCTCTCCACCGCCGTTCACTTCTACTGTACAGTTTACTCAACATTTTCATATTCTTGATTCTATCCTCATAAAGCATTTACTGTATAATTTTGGCAAATAGCAATTAGGATGACTCATGAACCATGTTTTGATTTTGTAAATCTGGTTTAATTGAAGGTAAATTGGTTAAATGATGGTGTCATGACGGTTTTCTTTTGAGCTGTAGCATTTGAGAAGGTATTGTGCACAATGTGTTTGCTTATCTGCCTGAGTGAACGATGGCCTTGTTGAGAAGGTAACTGCATACAAGGTGTTTGATTATTTGCAAGAGTGCACGATGACCTCGTAAATGTTGTGTTGGTACCAATTTTGGTTTTAGAATTGTTTAACGTAGTTCGCGATTTTGATCTTATTAACATGTAGAAAACTACAAGCTCACCATCGTGCGAGCTCGACTTTGAAGTTACGGATGGACGTAGCTTGCATTTTACTAGTAGCATTGAGAAAAGTGGTGGTAACCGTAACTATAGTATCAATTCCGGTTTATAAGCATACAACGATTGGTCAATAAATTGGTTTATGAATCATTATTTGTGAAATAAATATTCAAGCTCAAGATCATGATGTTGGTCCAAATTTGGGTCTGTGTGTGATTTAAATGTGGAGAAGAAAATAAATTTAATTTCGTTTCTTTCTTTTATTCCTACCAAACATAAGAAGTGATTAGATGCTAATTCTCGAGTCAATTCTTTGTAGTTACCAAACACTATAATTTATCACAATTCTCCACCAATTCTATTTCTCTGAAATTCTATTCTCTACTTCATTTCCAATCTCTGAAATTCTCTCTACCAAACGTGCCCTTATAATATTATGTATGTGTGAGTCATTATAGAGAAAAATTTAAATATCATTTTTATGTACGGATATTGCTAGGATTGGGAGTTTAAGGGTAACTTTACCACCTTTGAGAGTGACGTTTTTATTTCTTTTAAATATTTTAGTTTGCTTTATGTTAAGTTTACTCTTCAATCTTCGGTAACATGATCTTGCTCAAAAAATCTTCAGTAACATGATATCATTTTTTCTTTAAATATTTATTTTTCTGTTAACTAAATGAAAAAGATGTTTACGAAAGTATCTATATATTCTAATAAAGCAGAGTCTAAAAAAGACTATTCTGCCCATCTAAAAAAACAATGCTGAAATTTAAGAGTGTCTGGATTAGTCATTTTACCTAATAAATTTGAATTAAACCCCTAATTAAGGAAATAAGACGTTTTCAAAACTTCTCATGTAAGCCGCATTATTTTCGGTCTAATGTAACCCGTTGTAACCCAACCATCTCCGGTTTTCCGCCTTGCTTCATACGCAACTACTACACAATCATAATCAAACCCAAACCCAATATCATTCACAAACCTTAACTCGGCATCGTCACTGATTTAATTTTCTATTGGATATGTTGTTTTCCATAATTCCATTTATGAACTTTTTCTCCTACAAAACTCATATAAATAAATGGTCTCTCTTTGCAGGTCTTTGATTCTTGAGACAATAATATGATTTTGCTTATGGATGTTAGATTTGAGAAGTGGTGTCATCCATCTAATTTCAGAAGTCTGGCAATGACCACAGAATCTATAATTTTGCAGATCAAAGGTAAAAGCTCATTTTTCTATTAGCCATTTAATTGAATAGACTTTTTATTTTGATTTCTTAGTAATAAAGGTAAATGATGCAGAATAATTTTGCACGATTAGGATGTGGTTCATAAAGCTAGAAACTTTGTGGTCAAATTGATTGCAACAACTAAAATCAATAAACTATTTGTTTTATTAAGTTCAAAGTTAAAATCTTTCATTCGGATTACTTTGACAATATCTGTATACTATAACAACATTTCTTTGTCATTAGTTAACTTTTCCAAGCCATGAGTTGTATACAGTTAGGGACTTAGGGTGGTGGGGATTTTATTTCCACAAATCGGGCTAATTTCAGGAGTTGTGTAATTCAAGTTCAACTGTAACATTAGTTTTCTTTTTGTTATATAGGTTCTTTACTTTACCATCTACATAGAATACATTACCAACTTTAGGTACAAACCTAATGTTCTACTAATACTATATATTATTAGTGAGTTATATTAGCAGCTCCTTATGTGATGAAAAATGATCAACAAACTTATGCAGATTTTTAACTGCAAATACTCTCTTTTGATTAAGCATGCACAAAAAGCAGCTAATGGGGAAAATTCAAGTGGCATCAAGGAGAGAAAATGAGAGGTGTTTCATATTTCGATTTCAAGATTTCGGATGGGTGACAAGGAAGATTACAATTGGCATTACTTGACACAACTAAAGATGAGAATTCATGCTCATCAGGTTTGTTTCTTTAAAATGAATTAGCAATCCTTATCGTTATATTAGTATTATTGTAGACGATAAGACATAAGATAATGAGTAGAAAAAGTAAGACTTTAGCATATTAAAAGTTTTATATGTAAGCGTTAAGACCAGAGTATAAAATGTTACGAAAAAATGTAATACTGAAAACGCTTTTTGGTGAACTTTTGGTGTGTCAAAAAGTTTAATATGCTCTATGATGACGTATGGTATGGATCCGGGTCACGAACCCATCCAGTACGCAAGCCCACTATGAGTGGGCCATTATTATAATATTCGTAGCCCACGAGGCCCACGGATACGAACTGTAACCTGCAACAAGTGGAATGCTNTAAAAATACACTCCCTTTATATACCATTGTACTCACCACAGATGACGGACACGTGGATTCCACTACCTAAAAACGTGTGGTGGTAAACCGAAACGTCTCGGACACGTGGACACCTTCTCCATTTACCGAGGCGAGATGATGGCACTTTTACAGTCCAGGTACATGGTACGTGGCTGTTTGGGCGGTAAATATTAGAATTATTCCCGCCCACGAATGAAGCTTGTTTTAAACGGTTTGAGTCTAGCGCGCGTACGATTTACCCACGCACACTAGACTGGGGGACATGATGACGTATGGTTGGATCCGGTCACGAACTCATCCAGTACGCAAGCCCACTATGAGTGGGCCATTATTATAATATTCGTAGCCCACGAGGCCCACGGATACGAACTGTAACCTGCAACAAGTGAATGCTTAGGCCCACGAAGGCCCAAGCCCAAACACGGTTACCCAAACCGTGTGGTTATGCGATATCTCTTATTTTGGCAATAGATATCGGATAACCCAAAGAGTGAGGAACACGAAACCATCTAGGGTTTCGTGTGTATAAATAGAGGTCCTCCAGGTCCTCTACAGGTACGATACCTAACCCTAATCTACAAACCCTTCTCTTGAATTCGATTACTTACTCTCACGCCGGAGGATAATCGGGGAAACAATCCCTCGATAAGCCTAACGGTGCTCTTTGTTTTCCTAGTGCGCAGGTTCCCAAGCATTACCTACCCGAATTGATACTCAAGCCAAGCCTTGCCAACTTTTGTATCAACACTCTATGTGGTGAAGAAGAGGTATTCTTTATGTGTTTCACAATGGGTGTGTTAGCTTACCAATAGATGTTATACATTTTTATTAGTATGGTGAATGCGACATTATGCAGTAAATGGTTTATTTTAACCCATACTAATTCTCAATAATTTGTGGTTGTGACAGGTATTATCAACGACATGCAAAATAGTTGCAGCAGCTCGCGCCCGCAAAGTACACGATTATGTTATCTGGATCAAGGTATTTTAGAGTGCTATTACACTTAACAATTATTTTAAGATGCGCTGATCTCTCTCAACTCTTTACCATCACAGATTCACAGGTGTCCAGAAAAAAGTAGTCACCACCACAAAGACCATTCTTGCTGATAGCAGTCTGAACGATCCTATTAGTCATGGTGTGCAAACTCATATTCCCATATGTTGTTTAATTGTTACATGCAACATGTAAATGGCTATTTAAATTGAACTGACTGATAACGAATTGCTGATGCAATATGTGTTTCTGAATCTGCAGAATAAGATATCCCGTGTCGCATCGAATTAGTGTTTACGAATCAATTGGTGAAAGTTATTTAACTTATGACTTTCAACTGCGCAGGTGAGAATTCTAAGGAAGGAGTCCTACTGACTTAAAGGTGTAGGATCAACTGTGACCGGTGATCAGGTAAAGCTAATAGCTATATTAAGTGTGGTTAGTTATTTCTATTAAGGCATCAATGTTAATATCCTATGAGAAGCGGCAAACTTTCAAAAAATGCCCGATGATGGTTTCCCTAAGTTCAATATGATCAGTTGTCACATAGACTTGATATGCTAAAAGTTAGATTATCTTAACCCTTCTATCCACTTTATTTATGTCTTTGACGTTTATATTTGTTTTGATTATATGGGGAAAATAGAGAATTTAATGGGTGTGTTCATACATAACGAAGCTAGCTCCTTGAGGAAATATAAGGTTCTTATTATTTTGCATTTTTAGTGGAATATGCAAGTCATTGATATGAAGTTGCCTTTTTCATGTTGACCTTCTCTTATGATTGTTGTTGTTACCTTCATGATACTAACATAGTTTATAGGTTCATGTAATCAACATTAACCATTAATTTAGTCAATACTTATTAAATACTGGTAGTATTTATGTCATTATTTCAGTTATGTGCTCATCAT
>LBNU01032838.1:39340-126484 GCA_014162995.1 Artemisia annua
AAAACGGACAAAAACATATGAAAACGGAAAAAACGTAAGATTAACGGACGAAAACGTAAGAAAAACGGACAAAAACGTAAGAAAAGGGGACAAAAACGGATAAAAATTGAAAAAACGTAAGAAAAACGGACGAAAACATAAAAACCGGAAGAAAAACAGACTCCAGGACCATTTGTGTAACCCTCACGGAACACAAGGACGATTTTGTGTAAGAAGGACCATTTGTGAAAAAAATGACTAAATTTGTAAAGCCTTGCGCAACACAAGGACCATTTGTGTTAAAAAATGAAAAGGAATATTAAAAAAGAAAATGACAGGGGTATTTGTGTCATTTGATGGAGTCCAAGGACCAAAGATGCAGCAAAAACTTTAAAATGAGGACCACCGTTGCACTTTCGAAACGTTAAGGACCAAAGCTGCAATTTGGCCAAACCTTAGGGACCAAAAATGCAATTTACTCTAATTTATATTCTATGTTAATTTCTTTTCTTAACTAACAAAGTAAATTTTCAAATCATGTGTCACATGGGTTCGAAAAAGCACATAATGTTTTGTAAATGATAAAAGCAAAGTCGAAACCTCTCGTGTTGCTCGATCAATCATGTTTGATTAAAAGAAATGAATTTAACTAAAAGTGAAAAGAATATTAAATGACACTATACAATAGTTAATACTTTTGAACATGCTATACGATTGTAAATATGTTTTCCAATTTCTAAGAACAATTACTTGGTAAAAAACTCTCCTTATATGTAGCATTCCCCTGTTTTATAGGATCATGAATCACACGCTTAATATTCGGCTAATATTCGATATTTTTTTGATATCATGAAGCACATGAATCTTTTTCCTTATAAAACAAAACCCTTATTGGGAATTTTTCATTTCAAAAAAATGAATTCATACCTTATTAAGTAATAATTATATTATTTGTTTTTATTTTTTTAAAGATTATAAATAAGAAACCCTTAATATTTCCTTATTTAGCAAAATAAGTTATAAATTCGTTTTACATGATACTTATATAAAGAAAAAACAAAAAAACACATGTCCTCAACAGATCATGTTTAAAAGTTTTGGATCAAAGTGAAAATTCAAAAACAAAAAAACGCTGCTCATGGTGCGTTCTTCAGAAACACAACCCGCAATTTTCTTTCTCTCATCCAAACCCTAAGCAACCACCCCACTCCGCCAAAATTCTCATCCAAGACCAATTTTGTAAGATTTAACACAATCAGGTTTGATGGTGCACATAATCCTGTTAAGCGAAACCCTAATCCAATTTTGTAAACCGTTTTTCTATAACTTTAATTCTGTTTGTAGTTTTCAATTATTAAATTAGTTGATTATTGATAACCTCAAATATTAGTACCTCTGCAACAAAAACCACTCTGTCATTATGGAACAAGTACATCTGATATGTTTCTTTTTGTTGCTCAATGGTTTCTAATGATTTTATCACCTTTCAACCACTTATATTCCATCATAGATGCACCAGTTTAAACATGAAAGATAGGCACTTGAACTTTCATGTAATGAACTTCTCATGATCTAACCATTTGGGATGTTTGTTTGTTCCTTACTACGTATTAAAAATGAAGGGATTTTTTGGTTGTTGTATTCTGTTAAAATTGGGACTCTTAAGTTATTGTATGCCCTAAAAAAATCTTTTGGATGGGATGCAACAATCATCATTCAATCGCTTCAAGGGTGTTTGGGTAAGCTTATTGTCTTTGAGCCTTTTAATTCTCTATTCTTATGGTGTATAGATGTATGTCTTCTGTGCGGAAACGCATGAACAAATAATGTGTTGTTTTAGTGTTTAACAACTTTTACTCATCTAAGTTTTAAATTAACTATTATTAGTTAAGTCCGCGGCCTTTCCTCGTGGAACCATTACTTGAACACAGTCTAGATAGGTGAATATGTAATCTGACAGAATTAAACCTGATGGTCACCAAAAGGCAGTCCATCAGCTAATATCATGCAAGGAAAGAATCTCACAAATTGGTCAATGTATTTCTCAAGATGTTGTATTTAAAATGATTGGAAAGGTGTATGGATAAGCCTAGAACAACATACAAAGGAAATGAAAATAAATGTGCATAATGAAAAGACAGTGAATTGATATTTTCAACTTTGTTGGGTTATGTTTATGAATCTGGGTTTAGTTCTTTTATTTTGTTGGGTTTCTTCTTGATGAAGATGATGAATTAGAGTTTGTTATTATTTTATGAATATGAATCATATTTTTAATTTAATATAATAACACGTGGACAAGTGATGCTTAGGTGGAAAAAAATGTTTATAATTTAATATAACTGATAAAAAAATAATGACGTGAAGGTATTTTGTGCTTGGTAACCGGCTATAGCCGGACACCTTTGAGGAAGTTGGTGGTGTTTGAGAAAAGTGTAAAGTTTTGTTGGTAATAACAGTATTAAAAAAAGTAAATTGGTGGTATTTGGAAATTTGAAAAAGTTCGTTGGCAATATAAGTATTTAACCCAATAAAAAACTAATAATTCATGTTATACGTGAAAGAAACGTAACATTACAAGTAGATTAATAACTTGTTTGATTCCAAAGGAAACAAATAAAAGGTGTGTTTGATATGCGTCAACCGGAATCAATCAATGAATTTTATTCTATGTGTAGCTGTTTGGTAGTTAACATTGGAATCCTAAAAAAGAAATGATACTATCTATATGCCTATACTTAAAAGTCACCCAAGAGGTGTGTTATGAAATTGATTGCCGAGCTCACCACTTCCCCTCGCATAATTTATACAAGTACAAAGTTTTTTTTTTTTTTTTTTTTTTTTTTTTTTTTTTTTTTTTTTTTTTTTTCCACTTTTCATCTAATTATCTTACCAAACAACATTTATGAGATTGACACATCAACTTATAGTCATTCATATTCTACCCCTATATCAAATTCATACAGATTATCATTCCAGACAACAAACCAAACGGCAACTAAGAAAAACTAATTGATTGAAAACCACATTTAAAACCTCACTCCTCCATCATATGGTAACACTATGATTTTGGACTTTTGGTTTAATCTGTACTTTACTGGTTAAAAGCTTAATGTTCGACAAAATTGTGTCGAAAACTTTCATATGCATACCGAGAAAAAAAATCATATTGATTATCTTTTGTTCACTTTTATTCAAAATATCATATTGATTTGCGTTACTTTTCTTTTATTTAATCTTCACATATTCATCAAATAACCGATGCATTTGTAAACACTATTTACATGTACGTTATAATACTAAATAACATGTTGCCATGACCTAAAAAGTTTATCACCTCGTCTCACATCGGTAGGATACAAGACACGTGAGCCCATTATAAGTTTGAAGTTGTTAGTTCAAATTGGAAGGATATCCGAGTAATACATTGCTTTAGGCTTTGCAAGCGTTGCAATTACAACTAACTACAGTAGACCGGATCAAAAAATTAATTTAAGATTCAGATTGATGTAATTAGAAAGGAAAAAAAAAAAAAGATTAATTTTATATCTCTCTTTACTTTCATGTTTAATTTCATATATACTTAAATTTTAAAACATGTTTGAGTAAACACGAAATTTCCAAATCAAATATGGAAAGATATCAAATGCCAAACATACAAGTTACCTAAATATATGTGATTTTTTATTTTAAAAAAGTCCAAATTTCCTTTTATATTTATTTTAACCATGTCTTAATCATTGCCCAGTGGGCATTATCTCTACTACTTATAAAGGAAAAATGGTCAACCTTGAATTTTCAAGGTCAATGTTGAGTTTTCAATGTCAATGTTGAGTTTTCAATTCTTGAGTTTCAACCGGCTATTGATGGAAACGAGCTGCTATTGATGGAAACTACAAATCAATTGAAATGTAATTAATACTCTTATTAAAACACCCCATTACTTAAAAGTACAATGATNTTTTTTTTTTTATATAAAAACCTAATTCTAATTATAATTAATTTTTTATATAATTGAATATATATATATATATATATAGAATATATAAACAAGTTCATTCTATTAATAACTATGCAGAAAGTAGTTTTAATTATAATTAGTTTTTTTCTTTTTTATATGAATTGATTAATTAATTATGTGATGTGATGAATTATAATTGTGCAGAAAGTGTGTGAGTGTTTGTTACGCGAAGGAACGTTATCGTTAGCGCAAGTGATTCGGTTTACGCAGCTGAGTAAACAGAATGTTACTAATGCTTTGTTAGTTTTGGTTCAGCATAATTGTGTTCAAGCTTTCACTATTCAACTACCAGGTCTATTATTTGTTTCTCGTTTATCGTTAGCACTTTTATAGCTAATTGATTGCGCTAATTGAGTGTGTAGAGCTTAATTTTCGTTGCGCTAAGCTGATTGATCAGATGCTTTGTAATGTTAAGACGTGTTGCACATTATGTGTTTGGAGCTTAATTTGCGTTGCGCGACGTGTTTTATTTGTTATGAATATGATGATTGGTTAGATGCTTTGTATAAAGCGTATGTTAGATAGAAACGTGTTACTCATTGAGTGTTTGAAGTAGTAGGTTGATTGAGATTTTTTTTTTTTTTTTTTTTTTTTTTTTTTTTTTTTTTTTTTTNACCGTGTTACTAATTGAGTATTTGTTTTAGAGTTGGAAAAAGAATGTTAATTTACTTTTGTGATGGATATGAATTTGTTGATCAGATGCTTTGTAATATTACATTGCGCGTAAATTAGATAGAAACGTGTTACGTGTTACCGAGTAAGTAGTAGCTATTTGTTTTTAGTGTAAATTTTTTTAATAGGATGCGTGAAGTAGAAGTGCGTTAGTTATTTGTGGAATTGGTGATGCAGACAGATTGTGTGTTTGCAGATAATTGTTTTAGAGTACGAATGTTACGCGTTAATTATTGAGTGTTTTAAGTAGTAGATATTTGTTACTGTGCGTTAGCTATTTGTGGAATTGTTGATGCTAAACACATTATGTGTTTGCAGATAATTGCTTTACTTGCATTGTTTGCTAAATGCTATTTTCTGATTACTTATGGTTTGCGAACACAATAAATAGATGATCTCCTTCAAATGCAATGTCAGACACCTTATTGATTTTATTTACCGGCTGTGATGAATTTGATGTGCTATATGCAAAAGCTTGCATATAACTTGCCTAATATTGAAAGTATATTGATATGGTTTTTCTTATGCTTTAGATGTTCCAATAGTGATTTTTTCTTATAGTACCAAGTTTTTTAGAATTTTTATCCTCTTAAACACGTAATGAAGCAAGTGTTAATAACATAAGTGGTGGCATGACTAGTGGTGGATTGGTTGGATGATATGGAGAATTGGAAACTATTATTGTTTTGTGGAAAACATTGTGAAATATACAAAATAATATGTATCCATGCTAGTAAAATGAATGCAATATCTTTACCCAAAATAAATAAATAAATGAATGCAATATTTGTTTCTGTGCAGGTGGATTTGAGGAAGAGCCGAAGATTATGACACAGTATATGGCTTTACATACCAATATCATTCATCATATGAGATTCCCCAAGTTTTTAGCTATTGTGTCTAAGGAATTCGGGGAAGAGGTAAGTTGGGAAGTTTCTCTCTTATGATTTTTAGCGCTTTCTGCTTGACAGTGTCAATTGTTCGCTTTTGGCAGTGTAAAGAGATTTTCGAAGGATTACTTCAACATGGTAGATTATCATTTAATCAAATAATGGATAGACACAAGGATAAGCACAAGGCTGATATAACAAATGGAGGTTAGTCCATTTTTATGCATGTTAGTACTGTGGTTGTGTCTTTTGTATTGTTTCTTTTAGTTCTTACAAGCTTGCTAAATGAGATACACAAGAAAACGCTATGGTATGCCCAATGTCCCAGTGATAAATATTTGAAAAAGGGTGTTGTAATCAGCTTTGATTTTCTATGCATCCATGTATCCATGATAGGTTGATTTTTAGGTCACATAAACTTATTGCATAAGTACTATATGTATTCCAAACATGTACTATCCACTAGTACGACTAAAATTGTGCAACTTGCTTTGCATCAAATAAAGTAAGAGAGGAAGTAAAGTGACTTTCACCCCAAAAGTAGGGTGGAAGTTTTATAACTTAAATATCACCACTTTCACTCACTTTACTTCCCAAGAAAAATTGGAGAACACAACTAAAATCACTTTCACTTTCTTTCCTCCCTTTTACTCAACTTGAGAACACAGTGTTGTTTGAATGTTTTTTGGTATTTCATTATTCACATGTGCAAATGGCCATGCTTCTGTGCAGTAGATAGGTATTTCTTAGGCCTGTAAGTCATTTGCCGATTATCATTGTAACTGGTATGTTCTATGATCCCCGAATATGCAAGTCTAAATTTCATGGGAATTTAAATGACGATTGACAAAACAAGCCTATACGTTTTGTATCCCATATTCACATTTTAATTTCTTTTCTAATGAAGAGAGCTTGTTAATTCTGTTTATATTGGAACTATATTAATGCCTTCTTTTTAGTGTTTTGAATAATCAATAATGTTTCTTTCCATGTGGAAGAAATATCAGCTGCAAATATCTTTAATTTTTTCATCCTGATCATAGAAGGCTAACTTGAAACTCATTTAAGAGCCATTTATCATTCGTTTAATTTCCTTGATTGCCAATACGAGCCCAGCACTCATGCTATATTCATTATCGTGCAGAAAATAGCACTGCCGCTAATGTTTTGCATGAAAACTTCAATAAACTTGCTCAGGCGCACTATATTGAAAGATGCCCTGCTCATGAACCATTTCTTGAACCACCAGAGCAAGGTGCAAAGAAACGAACTTCTAAGTCCAAGGTAATAACTATTTTGCCAACTATTACAAGCCAGTTATTGCTTAATCTCTATTTGCTTTTGCATCAATACATAATTTAGTTGTTCCCTTGTAGTTTCAGAAGCCATAATTTAGTTAATTGGAACATTTTTTTCATAGAAATGAACTAATAGTCTCAAATGTATTGCAAAATATCTCCTATACGTAATGCTTCATGGTTTGGACAGTACACATGTTCTCTGCTATCTTGTGCGGTACCTGTTTATATATCGAGAACATGGTTGTTGTATCCAAATATTTTCTTTGAAAAGTTATCGTTCCCCTTAGTACATGTGTGTAAACAAATTTGATTTTCACAGATTGCCGATGCACCACCAACCTTAGAGGCACGTGCGTTAGCTGCTGCAACTCCCATGGAATCATTAAGATTTTTAGTTGATGTAGATACATTGAGCAACGGTGCTCTTGAGGATGATAGCAAAAATAGTCCGGCTACAGATATTGTTGGGGAAAAGGTCCATTTGCATTTTCATTTGTTTTTTCTGTTCTATTTTTATTTGTGTAATGTTTTGCTAAGTCTATTGACAATAAACTGTGCTTACACATATCGTATTCACAGCGCAAGCATGATTGTTTGGAGCCCGAAACAGACATCTGGGCTACAAATAAAAATAAGGAAATACTTTGGCGCGTCAATTTTGAGGAATTTGTACGACGTCTTCGCCAAAAGGTAATCTGTTGCTTATATATAATGTATTTAAATATATTCTGGAATTTCTGAATTGTATTATTGCATAAATAGTTGAGTGGGCATACACCAGTAAAACATATTAGCCTGAAATTATGGGATAATATGGTTAAATTAGTTATTATATACAATCATATTCCTCTTTGTTTCACTTGATTAACATGTTTAAATATTTGGTCTACAGTTTTGTGTTTCCCATGTGACTACAAGTCTGGATCGTGGAGCTGGCATTGTTCTAAATGCAATATATGAGGCAAGTAGAAAAGAAGAAACTAAAGTGAAAATGGAAACAACAGGTTAGATTTACAATTGCTGCCCTTTTTTGGCTTAGTCAGTGGCTGAGAAGCCAATTTCAAAGGATGAAACTCTTCTTTATTCATACTTATTATAGTGGTGTTCTAGATTTCCATCTGATTTTTTATCTACAGTTCCCCTTACTATGGACACCATCCTTGAGGAAACAATGAAGAGTGAAGAAGGGCGGAGTTTGAAGTTAGACGGTGTTAAAGCTTCCCTTGTCCAACTGGGTTGTGAAGTCTCAGCAATAGACTTTGACAGTGACACACACAGCATTGGTACTGGAATACTGCATGTTAAGCCCAATTTATTTGTTCTAATTAGAGGTCGCAATTTTGACCCATTTACTAATTATGAACAGGTCAAATTAGGCTGTTTTCTATATCCAATAGATCAAATGAAAATTTTAAGCTAAAAGGGGAATGGGGCCAAAAAGGCTGAAAGTCAAATGAAATCTATTTTAATAAGCACAGCCTCCAAACTCAGCTTTATTCATAGGTTTAGAATTTTAGAATATTGCTATAATGATAGCTTCTTTTAATCATCATTAATACTTATCTATAATTTTTTTCTCAAATGAATCAACTTAAACTTACTCGAGCCACACAAAAACAGACCCATTTCAACCCAAACCTGTCTTGGCCCGTTACTTAACCTGCCTGGCCAGTCCATATTGCCACCTCTAGTTTGCAACCACCCTTACGTGTTTGGACCAGTAAAACTCTTTTGTTGAGTATTCACTTGTTATTGCTTTGCTGCACAGACTTGAAGAAAATCATTGATCAGGCTCAATCCCAGGAGGTCCATTATCTTTTTTTTTATCAAGTTATTCAAGAAAAATTACAAAGATATTTTTGGATCCCAACACATCTCTTGTTCTGCAGGTTGAATCCATTGTGCTGAAAAAATATGGAAGGGAGGCTTATAGGATATTCAGGGCACTATTAAAGCACGAAACACTATACGAGACTGATAAGGTAGTGAAATCTTTTAACTAAGTTTGACCTTTTCTCTTTCAAAGGTCATTAGCTTTTTGAAAAACTCCCTAAAAACTTTTAATAGATACTTATTTTTTCATCTCTAAAACTTATTAGTATATGATCACTGTTATCTCTTTCCCTATATGTTAGCCTTTGAATGTATGTACAGTAATTACTCATGGCTTAAATCAGATCTTATGTTGTTATGTTTGCTTATGTTTGAACTTCAAGGTTGAAGTTGTAGTTTTATAACAAATTAAATATGTTAATGTTGAGTTACATGTAGAGTTGTATACTATACAACATTTTCTTGTGCTTCATTGAAAAGAGAGAAAAAATTGAATTATTTAATGTGATTAATGGTTATAACAATCTGATATGTTTACTTTAGACAATTGTATCTGTATGAGTGCATGCATGGCTATGTCCTTTCTTATCTTAACTATCACTGAAATTAGAGAACGTGCATTTAAGGCTCTTGTTGTCTCTTTGTTAACCAAAAAAAATGTCGAAAGTTTACCAGTAGTTATATGTTTGCTCAACTGTTTTTCCTTTTGGTAGATATCCATTGATACATTTGTGGAAAAGAAAGATGTCCTGAAGATTCTTTTGCAGCTATTGAAAGACGATTTCGTGCAAATGGAGGTACTAGCTTATAAATTCTGTCTTTTCTTGTTGGTTATTTAGAATTTCCAGTACATCGTGTAATCAGTGGCTCAGTGCATCAAAAGTACATTTCGTATGAACATTCCCTTGAATTTAAAGGCAATATTGTGACCAACTAGTTGTATCCAATGCAATCTCATGTGGAGTGTTGAGAGTTAAAAGACCTTATTTTGCCACTTGAAATTGCCAAATAATTCTTCTAATTATGCCAATGAGTGTAATAAGAAGCTTCAAATGGGTGTGTTGGTAACGGGTTAAGACAGACAATTTATGCCACTGGTTAAAACAGGCCAGGTGAGCTGGAACTTTGGATGACCCACAAACATTTTTATTTTTCATAATTTTTTATACCTATTATTCATAAATCATATGTTCAATGTGATTACAATAAAATGTTGTTATGATAACAAGTAATAACTAGTTTTTTATTTATCAAAAATAAAGTGATAATTTTATTTTTTTTTTGAAAAAAAAAATAAAAAATAAAAAATAAATAAATAAATAAATAAAGTGATTTAGGAGGTTGTAATGTTGTATGCATTGAAAATACATTTAGAGCTACTTTCAACCTGTAAGATCCTCTTGATCCATTTGACCTGTGTTTTTATAGCTAAAATGGTCTACAAATTGTAGACGAGTAAAGTTCTCCCTTCTAGGTCTAATTCGCACCTGGCTAGACCAATCTATAAACTTTTTGAAAATTCTTGTGTTACCTTGCAGAGACTTGGAAATGAAGCTCAGAAGATGGATATTTTGTTGTGGAAAATACATAAACGTTCTCTTTGGGCGCAAGTATTAGATGACATGTATCATGCTGCCCTCAACTTAAAACTTCGCCTTGTCCATGAGCTTGAACAAGCAAAAGACGTATGTAGACTCTATATAACTTCAACGCCCCCTTTTCTTTATCGTCATCTATGATATATGCCTTAGAAAGTGGTACTTTTTTGCAGATTCTTAAAGGAAAGGCGGTAGGAGCCGAGGTGGTGCAAAAACGCAAGCGGGTTGGAGAAAAATGGAAGGTTTTAGAATCTTCTCTTATGGTTCTTGACGATGCTATCATGCTATTTCACGACTTTTAGTATAGAAAAATAAGAAGATCCAGGTTAAGTATGTGTTCATCTTGATTTTGTTATAATTAAGATGAATACAGCCTTATTCATTCAGTTTTGCACGATTTAGTAGGTGATTTGTTATACATATACTGTTGCCATTCAAACAAAAGGACTTCTATACTTCTGTAGTCTCTCTTTTGGGAGGACGGTCTGTTTTATAAATGTAACATAGTTCCATTTTCTTAACCGATCTACATGAAGTATGTAAGATGTTGGTTTGATAGTTTATAAGGTTGTAAAACATTAGTTGTAATATGTGAACTCCTTAAATCTCATTTATGGTTTCAGTGTCATGGACCAGGGACATGAAGTTACATCTTTCTGCATATTTATTTTGTGTCAGTCTATACTCGCATGGTGATAATGTTAATTTGATCATAACAAGATTCAACTTTTGACAAACTTAACCATCTTACATAGCAAAGTAAAAGTGTGCAAATAAAGAGGAACAAAATTAGCAGTCCTGTCCGCTCAATATGAATATACAATCTTCTCTGGTGTAACAAGATTATTCTTNTTTTATAACAAATTAAATATGTTAATGTTGAGTTACATGTAGAGTTGTATACTATACAACATTTTCTTGTGCTTCATTGAAAAGAGAGAAAAAATTGAATTATTTAATGTGATAAATGGTTATAACAATCTGATATGTTTACTTTAGACAATTGTATCTGTATGAGTGCATGCATGGCTATGTCCTTTCTTGTCTTAACTATCACTGAAATTAGAGAACGTGCATTTAAGGCTCTTGTTGTCTCTTTGTTAACCAAAAAAATGTCTAAAGTTGACCATTAGTTATATGTTTGCTCAACTGTTTTTCCTTTTGGTAGATATCCATTGATACATTCGTGGAAAAGAAAGATGTCCTGAAGATTCTTTTGCAGCTATTGAAAGACGATTTCGTGCAAATGGAGGTACTAGCTTATAAATTCTGTCTTTTCTTGTTGGTTATTTAGAATTTCCAGTACAACAGTGTAATCAGTGGCTCAGTGCATCAAAAGTACATTTCATATGAACATTCCCTTGAATTTAAAGGCAATATTTTGACCAACTAGTTGTATCCAATGCAATCTCATGTGGAGTGTTGAGAGTTAAAAGACCTTATTTTGCCACTTGAAATTGCCAAATAATTCTTCTAATTATGCCAATGAGTGTAATAAGAAGCTTCAAATGGGTGTGTTGGTAACGGGTTAAGACAGACAATTTATGCACTGGTTGAAACAGGCCAGGTGAGCTGGGAACTTTGGATGACCCACAAGCATTTTTATTTTTCATAATTTTTTATGCCTATTATTCATAAATCATATGTTCAATGTGATTACAATAAAATGTTGTTATGATAACAAGTAATAACTAGTTTTTTATTTATCAAAAATAAAGTGATTTAAGAGGTTGTAATGTTGTATGCATTGAAAATACATTTAGAGCTACTTTCAACCTGTAAGATCCTCTTGATCCATTTGACCTGTGTTTTTATAGCTAAAATGGTCTACAAATTGTTGACGAGTAAAGTTCTCCCTTCTAGGTCTAATTCGCACCTGGCTAGACCAATCTATAATTTTTTTGAAAATTCTTGTGTTACCTTGCAGAGACTTGGAAATGAAGCTCAGAAGATGGATATTTTGTTGTGGAAAATACATAAACGTTCTCTTTGGGCGCAAGTATTAGATGACATGTATCATGCTGCCCTCAACTTAAAACTCCGCCTTGTCCATGAGCTTGAACAAGCAAAAGACGTATGTAGACTCTTTATAACTTCAACGTCCCCTTTTCTTTATCGTCATCTATGATATATGCCTTAGAAAGTGGTACTTTTTTGCAGATTCTTAA
This sequence comes from Artemisia annua, assembly GCA_014162995.1. Lineage (NCBI taxonomy): Eukaryota > Viridiplantae > Streptophyta > Magnoliopsida > Asterales > Asteraceae > Artemisia > Artemisia annua. Next base: position 51,803 of record LBNU01032838.1, read on the forward strand.
AGGAAAGGCGGTAGGAGCCGAGGTGGTGCAAAAACGCAAGCGGGTTGGAGAAAAATGGAAGGTTTTAGAATCTTCTCTTATGGTTCTTGACGATGCTATCATGCTATTTCACGACTTTTAGTATAGAAAAATAAGAAGATCCAGGTTAAGTATGTGTTCATCTTGATTTTGTTATAATTAAGATGAATACAGCCTTATTCATTCAGTTTTGCACGATTTAGTAGGTAATTTGTTATACATATACTTTTGCTATTCGAACAAAAGGACTCTTATACTTCTGTAGTCTCTCTTTTGGGAGGAGGGTCTGTTTTATAAATGTAACATAGTTCCATTTTCTTAACCGATCTACATGAAGTATGTAAGATGTTGGTTTGATAGTTTATAAGGTTGTAAAACATTAGTTGTAATATGTGAACTCCTTAAATCTCATTTATGGTTTCAGTGTCATGGACCAGGGACATGAAGTTACATCTTTCTGCATATTTATTTTGTGTCAGTCTATACTCGCATGGTGATAATGTTAATTTGATCATAACAAGATTCAACTTTTGACCAACTTAACCATCTTACATAGCAAAGTAAAAGTGTGCAAATAAAGAGGAACAAAATTAGCAGTCCTGTCCGCTCAATATGAATATACAATCTTCTCTGGTGTAACAAGATTATCCTTATTTACTTTGTCTATTCGAAGTACATTTTCTGTACCTGTAGAGTTGTAGTCAGTTAGTTACTGCAAATTACTGATTAATGATAAGAATGATTGTGGTCAAAGAATCCTTGTGTCCTCTAATCCATGGTATAATCACAAGGTATTTCTTTTAAGAAGGGATTGGCATCCACAATAGGCGATGACTCTTTATCTCTTCCACGAACCTGATACAACCGATTGATAATCCGGTAAGGACGGAGCTGAACATAATTGTTAGGGGGGGGGGGGCACAAAAATATAAGCACGAAAATTTAGCACTACAAAAACATGAATTAAAATCAAATACCATAAACGTTGGAGGGGCTGAAGCCCACCCTTGCCCTCAGGCCCTCATAACCCTTCGTGAACACGGGAAAATTGACTCGTGGAGTCGTGGGTCTAGAACATGGGGTTCACTATGAAAAATCATTTATTTTTTGTGTTACGGGGACTTACCTTATATCATCTGCACCCAATAAGAGGTGAGGTATTTATCTTACAGCTATGTTAAATTTATGATAAAAATGCAATGCGATGTGTAATAGTTTTTATTATTTAAGATAATTTATTTTATGGTTTACCGCTCATGTTAAATGTATGATAAAATGCAATGTGATGATTTTATATATACATTTGCAAATTAAAATCATTCAGATAATTTAACAAAAACAATTAACATTATTTGATTCACGTAGATTTAAACACTTTTAAAAGAGACTCAAAGCATCTTATTAAAACAAATAACACCTTCAGCAATCATAATTTATTTTACAAGTGTATTGCAATGATTGAAATGATCTTAATTCTTAAGGTGTTTTTTTTTTTTACTTTCCAGCCACACATTCTACCTTTTTTCACTGTTCTATTTAACAAGATTTTTTTTTTTCTTTTTGTTACCTGGGTTCCGATTCGTCATTGCGAGCCAACTAATCTCAAAGCGACTACCCTTTTGGGTAGCCCGGAAGCGCAGGTGAACCTCTGTGGCCATAAGGAGATTAATTTCCTCCCCATTGGATTCGAACCTTTGACCTCCACTTTGAAAGTCTATTATTCTTACTGCTGGGTTATCCGGTTAATTTGACACAAGTTAAAACTAGTTTTCGGTATCAATATTTTCAAGAGGTGGTTGTAGTTAAACATAAATTTACTAGCAAAAAAATGTTTCTTTGATGATTTACCTCGTAATAACATTGCTAATGTTTTGCTTTATATTATTCATCTTTAAGCTCATATCGACTTGAACCCAGAACAATCTCATAGTTCACTTCTAATCATCAAAACTTAATGAGTACTGGAAATAATTTGAACACGTGCTTTATAAACAATTAAAAACTACTCTACATCATTCCACACCAGGTAAAGATATCCATGCTCAACAGAGAAACGGAGAGCTTGTGAATCAATTTACAACAAATGATTTATCATTAATCCAGATGGTAAACTTGAACCGGGCACGTACGAAAAGTCGAAAAGATACAAAATTGTAAAATGTTGAAAGCCGATTTGTAGTAAAATGAAAACTTGCTTTTTAGATAAGACAATCTAACACGTTACAACTGATAGCTATCAACCATGCCAATCAACAAAGACAAGTGATTTGGATTTGTGATAGAATTCAATCAACAAACAAACATCTGTGCAAGAAACCAATTACACCAAACAAAACTTTGTGAAAGGAACCAACTGTCACATGCTTATTGTAATGTTAGAGCCAAGAGAAAGTTTCAAAGCCCAATGTTAACTTTTATGTAAATTTTTTTTCTAGCTCCTTACTAGTTTTAATAAAATCCGCCGTTTAAAAAAATATAAAAAATAAAAAATTAAAAAAAATCAACATTTTATCATCTAAGATACAACGTTACCAAAACCACATTTTATCATCTAAAATACAACGTTACCAAAACCATCAATCGCATATCCAATGACGAGGGTTTTATCAACCTCAATGGCAACTTTCTTGCGCCATGTTTTTTAAGTAATGTTCAAATCTTGGTAACCAACATTCATTGGAAAGTGCCAATGACTTGGGACATTGTTAAAAGATATAGCATCACAATACATGGCAACTTTTAGAACGAAAAAGAATGAAATCTACCAAGACCGATGAAAGTTCATATCATGGAAGTAAAATGTTATCCAACTATTTTAACTTGTGTATCAAACAGACAAGAAAGCGGAACTGAAATCATAAATGGGTTAAGTTCAAAAAAAGAAATCATAAATGGGTGACGCGATGCACTTATTGAAAAAAAAATGGAACTCGCCTACATATAGTTTATCAACAGGGTTAACGAACACTAGAACAAGGGTAGGCTTGGTGGGAAGCGTACAAGCATCCACTGTTTCTCATACGTCGCCAGATGGTCCCATCCGACTTGTTCAAGCAACGAGATTCTTTCTTCATAAAGCTTCTTCTTTGCGGGATCACCTTCTTCTTGGATCATGTCATTAACCACCTGCACAACATCACATATCCATGAACACAATCAGACACAAGTATAGAAGAGCACCAATCTCACCAACCACTATGACTCTCAACAAGGTGAAAGAAAGAAGACTCGTGTATGAAATGATATGTAGATCAAAACAGGTCGGCCCAGTCCAAGTTGACCCGAAAACACCTTTTTCCTCCATTTTTTTCTCTGGATAATTAATGCATTTGATGTTGAATATGCAAGCATCATTATTTACAATAATAATCTAGATCAATGTATTATACAATTTTAGAGATCGAGTGCAGTAAAGAGACTTTCAACAATTTCCTACATATTTGGTGTCTCATATGACCAGTTCCCCTTTTATTTAACTTTTTGATTTGACAAGTTTGACATAACCCATAATGCAAATCAACTCATTAAGTGGTAACTCAATTGATATTACCAACTCCATTACGAGTATGTAAACACATGTACCTTAAGCGCAGTGCCAAGTCTTCCACTATGACGTTCACGTATCATCAGAAGAGTCGTATATTTAGATGATTTAGCATCTGCCCATTTCTGCAGCTCTTTGAAAGTCCCTTCAAACAGATCTGCCCCGCCTTGTCCATTGGGTTTATCCACGACTTCTGCACCTAAATTAGCAGCCAAGGCGGCCATCTCACCCTGATAGACCAACATAATATAAGTAGCCAACCAATAAAAAACATAGTAAGCAATCTAGCCAAATACATCATATTAGAAGTAAAAGTAAAGCAAACATCAGCACAAGAAATAAGAGAGCCGATATATAATTCAATGTCTATCTAAAGATTTGTAAGTTTGGACAAAGTCAGCATATTTCTGCAGCAGATAGATCCACATAAAATCAAAAGACACCTACTATTAAACTCTATTACTACCTTTTATAGAACATTTAGATATAGTTTGCATTATAATTAAGGATATCAATATGTAGAATAACATTTTAGTAAACTATTTTGATTGTTTTTAGAATGACAATAAAATATTAATCGGTCACAGCGAAAAACGTATAAATACCTTGAGAGACGCGACTTCCACCAAAGCTAATCCTTTTTGGTAAAGTGCTTCAACAAGCTGGTCACGTGTTGCCTCCATCTTTTTCTTGGTGGTCTATAAAGATGGGGTAACAAAATAATGCTTCTAGCATGATTAAATGAAACTACGAAAGTATTGACTTATTGTTAAGTGACAATGAGAGCATCTTTAATATCTTTAAACATAGACAACTTGGATCATTAAGCGGAAAAACAAATCAGAAACAAAGCGATTACCTCAAATTCTTCCTCTTCAGGATCACCATTGATGGAAAGAAATTTTGCTAATTCGTCTCTGTCAATACTCTCGACTACCTCGTCTGCTGCAGCTATTATCTGGTAGGACATACGTCTTTTAGAAGAAAAGAAAATGAGCTGAATATATGTATAGATACGTTTAGCTTAGTTACCTCTTCATAATGGTGTAATTTATCTTCCACCTCCTGGGATAGCAGTCCCTCCAATATCTGGGCCAGCAGTGGAGTGTATTTTGGATATTCCGTCTGCCAACAAATAAATAAGATAAAAGACATTATATCATTGGAGCAAATGAAAACAGATATGGGAACATCATAAGGTTTAACACAATATGTGTACCTTAAGTGTGGTGGATAATTTTTTCCATTCTGCTCGTTCTTCATCTGTACCTTGTTTGAGGTTTGCAAGAACCTTTATCTTTGTGTCACGGACCTGATCAACCACAAACACAAAAGTTTTATTATGAAATAGATACAGATATTACACAAGGATTAGACTAATAAACTTCAAAAAGTTTCTTGTCACCTCTTCCTCTAAACGTTCCAAGACGCTTTTCTTGGATGTCTTAGAAGTAGAACTCTTTCCCTTATCCTCATCAACCTGTCAAGCAGATAAGATTAACCAGCTGTAATTTACAGTAAAATAACATGAAATGAAAGAAAGACAGAAGGTATCCAATTATTACCTTGGTCGGCGGCACTTGATAGGTTATCTGATACGACACGGGATTCTTTTCTGGGTCATTTCCCTGGTCTGACACCTCAGCTGAAGGCTTCCCATACGAAATTGCTCCAAGAAGTACGGCTCCTTCTGGAGAGTTCTGCAACCACTCAAGTATCGTAAATCATTCATTTCATTAAAAACTAAAGATTGAAGAAAGAAGAACATCAAACAAGAAGCTACCTTTGGAAGCTTAGTTGGAGGTCCTATGTAAAATGCTTCTTTTGATCTACAAGATAGAATGTGTAAGTCATACATATACATGTGATCCTTGAAGGGTGCAATATGGGAAGAGAGAACAAACCCTGGGTCTAAAGTAGATGATTTGAAACTACCAGCACCCGTGACTGGACCATCTGGTTGAGTATAAAAGCTCAATTGCACGGCCTCCTAAAAGAAGTTCACATTCAATGTTAAAACATACAAAGTTGAGCAAAACACATGCTTTGCACGAACTCCTAAAAGAAGTTCAGTTGTGAAAATAGGTTTTGCAGACGCAACTGTATACGAGATTATTGTGAAGATCGGGTAGGTTGAAAAAATAAAAAGGTAAATACGAGGCAGAGTGTTTGCCTAAAGTATTTTAGAGTTGCATAAGGTATTTTAGATGCTAAGCAAGACTTTGACAAAGAAGAATACAATCAGTACCTTTTCTAATTTTCTTTCAATGAACACTACTAATTGCTTCAGTTTCTCCAAGATTTGTACATCCTCATGCCTGAAACTCAGCAATTCAACCAATTAGTGATGAGTGGTAGGCTTGTAACATGTGACCAAATGGCATCTATTCAACTATATACGCATTAATGTTTATATGTCATGTGATATTGTAAATGCCGATGGTCGACGGAACAATAAGAGTTAAGTTAAGAATGACTACTACTAGCTTTTATTGAAATGACTATATGATGTTGTGTAAAGTTTAAAATATGTATAATAGCTCAATTTGGGAAACAAGAAAATAAGAGAAGGCTTGAGTTAACTTGTTAAAGACAGGACCATACCTCAAATGCAGTTGCAAAGTGTAGTCACCTTTGGGCAATTTTGCATAATCAGGGTAGACATCACCCATTGCATATACACGCTATATACAACAAATGGGAGAAAAATAAATTTAGTCTGGAAAAAAATGAATTATACAGTAAGGATGGCAAGATTATGAAATCCAGTGAACTGAAAAACTACCTTGTTCGAATCTGAAATCATATAAAACTGAGATTCAAACTTGTTATCATAGATACGATTGTTAAGCAAGGGTATCTGTGGTTTTACTTCAGCTTCATCTTCCAATTTGAACTTGTAACTGTAGATAAGAAAATAATGATATGTTTATTAAATGGTACAAATTACCAACTGACGAGGGATGAACAAAAAAAGTCAACCAAAACCTACGTCAATGTCAATGCAAGTATCTGCTTGCCCGATGGTAGCTTATCTCTATCTGCTGACAGAGCACTCATTTTTGCAACAATAGGACGATAGGGGACTCTAATCTGCAAAGAATTTTGTATAAAGCAACATATTCTTCAGTACCAAACATCCAGATGAACAAAAAAAATGGCGATTTTGACCCATTTAGCTACAAATGGTCAGTCTACATTATGCTTTATTTCTAACAGTTCAAATGGGTAATATAAAAAGATTTAGTGAAAAGGGGAAACATATCAAATGGTCAAACAGGTCAAAAGTGTGTTTTTATGCTTACAAATTCTAAAATCAGTTTATTTAGAATATTACTTAGATAAATGTGTAATAATATAGCTTTGTAATATTGTTTGTCAGGGGCGGACCTATGTGCATTGTAGGTGGTGCCCGGGAACCACCTTGGAAACCAAGGTCTTTATGAGCTATATATGATTTTTTTCGGGACCCACCTTAGAAAAATCTAAGGAACCACCTTGAAATGAAACTGAGTTAGAAGGAAGTGAAAAGAACATGTGAATTCGTAAAAAAAGGTTTGGTGAAGTTGAAGAAGAAGAATGAAAATGGAGAAAGAAGATAATAAAAAAGTTGGGGAAGATGAAGTGATAGTTAAAACAATATTATTTTGTCTGGGAGAAAGAGAAGTAGGTATTACTTTTTTTATATTGTTTGACTTTTTTACGGGCCTCACGAGAACAATAAAAAGATTGACTGTCAAAATGGTCTTTTGATATTGTTTATGTGTAGAGAACTAGAGCTGGTCCTTTTTTAGGATTTTAACTCTTAACATTATATACTCTAACACTATATTCATAATTAAACACTAAAATGTTATTAATAACGTATTGCTTTTTTTAATATTTGGCTTAGTTTTACATAATAGAAATAACGGTGTATATATAAAGAGGCTTTTATGTATTCCATTTTTGCATGTTAATTCTTCCGACCCGACCCGTTGATATGTTCATTTAGAGAAGAGACTTGGTTTCCCTCCTGGGTCCACCACTGTTGTTTGTTAGCTTTAAATTATTATCTATAAATAGAAATGGAGGAAAGTGTTGCCAGTACAATTAAACCAACCCAACTCATGTGAACCCAAATTAAGAATACCCATTTTGACCCAATACCAGCCCGCCCGACGTGCCCATTTCTTCACCTCTAGGCATAACACGTAAAATGACCATGCAATCATGGAATCTGTCATACCTTGTTTAGCTTGGCGGTAGGTGCAAGTTTCTCGGCTGATAATAAAGCTTGGGCTTCAATTCTAGTAGGTGCTTCACTTCCATCAAGGATCACTTCATCTTTGCTAACATCTATCCCATGGAATGCAATCTACAAACAACATAGAACATTACCGGTAAAACACCCATAGTTGAAATTTTGAATATGACAGGTAGAAATCAGTATTAAATGTCACCTCAAAATCTACAACGGCACTTTCATTACTTCCTATGCCACTGGACCAGAATTGTGATATCACTAATTCCATTGTCCGACCACCCTCCACAGAAAAGGTAAAGCTCTTGGTAGATGGAGATGAAAACAGAGCATTATTACTTTCCCACTTGATAGGTCTCTTCAATGGAGACAGCTGCAGAGACATAAGAATGTCAGAGCTCAACTATGAATTATGCCTAAAGGTGGCAAATTGGGCAAGTCATAGGTCTCTTCAATGGAGAGGGCTGACCAGCCGCTTTCCTTGACTTTTATTAATAATTGATATATTAAATAGGATAATAAGAGCTACATTGTGAAAAGAAAGATCATTTATTTTTATAATGAAGTGATTTAGCTGGTTTTTAGCACTTGAGAACACTTTTGAGCGACTCTTTGCCTTTCCAAACGGGTCAGCCCACTAAGCCTGTATCCTTGTTAGCTAAGTTTTATAATTTACACGTTGACCCACTAGAGATTCAGAAAAGAAAAAAAAAGACCCAATTTAGGTGAACCATCGAAATTGCCACCTCCAGTTCAATTATGCACTTACCTGAACAGTGTGAACGTAGAACCTTCTAGAAGTGTCAAACCCTGATGTACGCATGGTTGCCTCAACCCAGGTAGCCCCATATGGGACCTCAATGTATTTGCGTACAATATGGCCTGTTAAATCAGTTAATCAGACGAAATGAAAAGAAGTAAAACCGAATTATGACGCACGAAAAAGATAACTGCGTAGTTAGCAGAGAGGAACAGAAGGTGAATACTATCACATCGTCATGCACAAACCTGGTTGGAAAGATAATCCAGAAAATGTGATCAATGGAGGCCGCGTCTTTACAATTTTAGGCTTTGTTATCGTGATTGGGATCCGGAAAAGAGGACCACGCCAGGGGGCGTTGCAATCTATCCCATACACTTCAAAATAATGTAAACCATCACTAAGCTTCGTTGGATCTACAACCACACTGGTAAAAAGAACAAGAAATTAAAATACATAGACAAAATAGGGTTAGCGGAAGCATAACACAATTTTGGTCTCTCAAATTTATCATTCAGGTACAATTTGTCATACAGAATGAAAATAGAGAAACCACTACTTAATTTATAAACGTCTCTCAATTTATTATTATACAATGAAGAGAAGCAGATTTACTTGAAGCTACGCCCATTGTAAGTGAGTAGAAGATAGTCTGGAGCTCTCACGACCTCCTTTCCACTAGAACGTAACTCGATACACTCTTCAAACGGGACCAATTGTTCTAAATTACTTGCACCTTCATGAAATTGCGGTTCAACTTGCACTGTCCACTGTTTGAATATACACATGTCAATTTCAAAAAATAAAAGGGACAGCTGGAACAATTATGAAGACGACGTACTTTAAGATACTTTTTCATACTACACAATGGGGACACATTTACACTTTTTTGGTATTTATGATTAACTGGTGACATGAGTAACCATCCGATTACAAGAAAAACAATACTCCTTTTGAAGGCCAAAAAGGGAACATCTTTTCTATAGTCTCACCTCAGTCGACTGATTGCAATAGCTAGCCTCTCTTAGGTATATCCCTCGCACTGTTGATGATGCTACAAGTAGTGATCCATCAAAAATTAATAAAATACTAGAGCTCAGTACACACAGATAATGATAAAATGAATAAATAAGTTAAGACAGAAAATGAACCTACTTGTTTTTCCTGCCTGACTAATTGTTATCTTGTACCAAACACATGGCAAATCAGCTGATTTCTGAGCATACTCAAAAGCCCTGCAAGAAAAATACTTGTGAGGGAAACACAGACTACGTATATACCAATACAATCAAATAATTTATCGAGTTGTTCAATATAAAGGCCATAATCTAACTTGTCAATTTGAATAAGCCCTTGTCCATTTGATAGTTTATCTTCCGGCAAACAGCCAATCGGACTACACGTATTCTCAAGAGCCTTCCTCACACTATATGGACTTACTTGAATCCCCTCAGCCTGCATAATGTTAGCATATGTATAACTTCAAAGAAGAACCGTTAATATTGTAAATAATAGGACAAACAACCTACCTTCATTGCGCTGATGACAAGAGCTACTCCACCACACGCGGAGGGTGATGACATGGATGTACCATTCATAAGCTGGCGCCGCTGGAGAGTCCATGTAGGAACAGGGGCTACAGCCCCACCAGGAGCACTCACATTCACACCAACATCCCCATCAGCAGTGGGTCCGCGACTAGACCTGCATAGTACATTTCTTTCAGCAAATTGAAGGACGCTTGCTACAGAGTACATCATATAAATTGAATGATCTGAGGATCGCAATGTTCACAAACAGATTTATCCACTTATCAGTGTAAAAGCAGAATTTTTTAAATATATTTGCCCAAAAAACATTAAACTCCAATGTGTACACTAATGTATTGTTGTTTAGTGTGAACATTTCAACTAATTGTTTGTACTTTTACGCTAAAGTACTGTAAAAAGAGGGTTCCAGCATGAAAGCTGGAGATTGTCTTACCAAGTATACTCAAGGCCTTCGGCAGGAGCCTCAACTAAAGCATGAGCTCCAGCAGCCATAGCAGGAGAGACATAAGCCCCAACTCCTATAATGCTAGATGTAGTACCACCAGGTGCACCCACAGTGGTCAATGCAGGCCCATTGTTACCAGCACTGCTAACAAATACCACACGGTACTTATTTACCACCTATATTCAGTGATCATCTCGTGTAAGTGCCAAAGAAACAAACAAAACCATAATTAAGAAGTTTAAGCCAGCATAGATCTAGCTATCTAAGGCTATTACCTCATCAACAAGCTCCACGAAGCGGCCATAGTTTGGCAACAATGTAGATTCTCCATAGCTCATGTTGATAACATCACATTTATGCTGCAAATGTCCCAAACAGGTTATTGAGAACAACAGTACATATTAAGTAAGAACAATAATCACCTATTAAGCATCAAGGCAGATAGTATTTGTGTTGACAAGGATACCTCCACAACAGCAATTAGTGCACGTGTCAAGCCTGTTCCAGTTTCCATTGAACCTAAGCGAGAGTCTCCTATCTTACAAGATATTATCTGTGCTCCAGGGGCAACTCCATTGAGCAGAGGTTCCTACAAGTTCACACAAAATTTAGAGAAAACATTGTTGACATGCATTAGATGAAAATAGAATACAAAATCCAAATCATACCGTTGGGTGAAACGCAGAGGTAATACCAGCAACATGAGTGCCATGTGGGGAGGCATCAGTAACTATACTCAAAATATTACCATCATTATAAACATTAGTCACAAACGTACAAGCATCTAACTTGCTGAAGACACCATACTTCCGTTCAATCCTGCAGAAAGATTATTATGGAAAGCAAAATCAAGTATCTGAAGAAAAAGAGAAAGGTCAAAGTCAAGATAAGGAAAGTATACTTGTAATTGGTTAGGGGAGCAAAATCAGCAAGTTTCCCGGACTCGGGGTCATCCTCAAGACTCTGTGTGTCAAGAGCAACTCTCCAAACTTCACCATCATGCCATACAACAGCATCAATAAAAGGCCCCTTGTCCTCATAACTCTAACACGTACAATCAAATATGCACATAAGTATAGCAAAATTTAAATAAGATCAAAAGCTTTAGACCAAATAGATAAATATCACTGAGACACTGACATCTGCTTGTTTCTTCAAATAATCGACTCTATCTTGCAGGTCTGCACGAGTCCTTTTCAGAATCAACTCATCAACCTTTGTTTGCTTCTAAAGATAGAGAAGTTGTTAGGGTCGCACAATGAGAGACAGGCTATATAGTAAGTCACCACAGGGAACAAACCTTGTCAAACTCTTCAAGTTGCTTCACAGCCTCGGCTATTGTTTCCTGATTATTCTCATCCCAGTTTTTCTTTCTTTCTTTCTGCTCCGGATTACAAATTTCACATAAATAATAATAAGCAACTGGTTTGTAAAATTTCTTTTTTATGCAAATAATATGTTGCTTTCTGACTCACAAAGTTAGGCCCACCTTCAAACGTGATACTAATGTGTCTGTAAGAAGTTCATATATCAATTTATATCCCACATGCCACTCGCCAGAAGGGTTATTCCATGAAGGATTTATAATAAGTGATGCCCCTGAAATGAAATCATTCATTAGAATCTATCATATATCCAGCAATTGAGATGTCATATGTTCAACGTTCAGCTAGTTTTTTAAATCAATATAACAAGTTAATAGCTATAAACCTGATGCTCCTCGAATACAACCACTTTCATCAGCCTTCACAACAGTCGACGTATCAACATCACCACTCCCAGTGCTGAGAGAAACAAAGTGCGGAAAGATCAATACAAAATACCATCACAGTGTGAAATATAACAAAAATGATTGGAATTTATGGATACCAATCAAGAACATCTAGGACTTTTGGCTTCCCATCCGAGGTCACTTGTAATCCTGCAGCAGCCGGATCGAAACCAGAATCTGAAAGCAGAAATAATTATTATAAAAATGATGGACTATTACTTTAAGATGAAGAAACAAGTGACGCGAGATTGAAGGTCCATCTAATTAAGTTCCTAATCATGTAATCTTTCTATACAGTCTACATCATATCATACTCTTCAGAATAAAAAAACTAAATGAGACAAATGCAGGATACAATCCATTATTAACGGGAAGCAAGTAGCCGAAGCTGCAATGGAAGTATTACAGGGACTTATGTACAGTTAGTTATGTTGTTCAGTCAATCATGTCTTAAGTTTATACATGTTTAGATAGTTACGCCTTCAGAATTATATACATTTAGACAGTTATATTTTCACTAAGTGTGAGTTAAAGTCAAAAAAAATCTCTTCACATAAGATAGGTAAAATAAAAAGTGACACAAGGCAACATTTCAATGCAAAAATGATTGAGTTGATGACAAACTTTTGATGGCAACAGACGAAATTTCGATGCCTTAAGACAAACGTTGATGTACAAACACTGACTTTTGATTTCGTTTTTGTGCATCAAAAGCTCCCCTTTTGGCATCAAAGGTTCATCTTTGCGATTTCGTTTGTCGTTTGTGCATCAAAATGCTACCACGTGTGGCCGCATGGTAGAATTTTACCTATTATACGTTAAGATAATTTTTTGTTAAACTCATCCCATTATCTCTGTATATATTATATAACATATCGACGTGCAGACACTTACTTTAATCAGTACGAAATACAATGAGTTACCTCTTGAAATTTAATATCATTTGTTAAGAAACTACATTTCATCAATCTAATTATCCTTTTCTACATACATGATATTCAGCAACTCAAATACCTTCACACACTATTCAAAAATACACCTACTCCATTTAATCAATTGTATTTCTGCACTCACTATATCACCTAAAATCATCAACCTGCTAAGGAAAATTACATGTTACACACATTTTTCAGTTCACCAATCTAATTTACAAACACATTTTTCAGCCCATCAATCTAACTCGCTTCAGTTACAGATTTACCTCATTCTCATCACTCACTGTATCAGTTAAAACCGTAAACCGTTATAACAAACTACCGAAGATCACAACAACGACATAGCGCAATAGAACTCCATATCACATATTAAGTTCTCATTACATCAACCAAACACAATAAACCTAATAAACAAATTCAAAAAACAGCCATATAACATACTACTGAAATTCACAACTACAAAACCGCAGCAATCAAACTCCAAATCACATAAACAACAGCTATTCACATAATAACTTCTCATTTCATCAATCAAACACAATAACACCTAACAAACAAATTCAAAAAACAGTTGTATAACAAACTACGGGAAAAAACAGCTATCTAACAAATTACATCATTTACATCAGTTATAGATTATACCTCACTGTCATCACTCACTACATCAGTTAAAACCTATTAAACAAACCGTAAGGCGTAAACTGCAATGAGAAACTACTGAAAATTGCAACAACAGAACCGCGGCAATCAAACTCTAAGTAAAAAAAACAACAACTCACATATTAATTTCTCATTTCATTCAAACACAGCAAAACCTAATTAACAACTCATAAACTGCAATAAAACTACTGAAAATCGCAACACCGCGACAATCAAACTCCAAATCACATATAACTTCTCATTTCATCAATCAAACATAACAAAAACTAATTAACAAACCGTAACAAAACTACCAAAAATCGCAACAACATCACGGTGGCAATCAAACTCCAAATCACGAAATTAGCTTCTCATTACATCAGTCGAACACAAAAAAACCTATAAACAAAATTAATAAAATATCTCAGCTTAATTCACTCACAAATTAAACATCACTCACTATAACAGTTAAAATCATCAACCAAACATAACATAACCTAATTAAATAACTCGCAAACCGTAACAAAACGACCGAAAATTGCATCAACATCACCGCGACAATCCATCTCCAAACGCAATAACAACAACAACTCAGATATTAACTTCTCATTTCATCAATTAAACACAAAAAAAACGGAGAAACAAATTCAAAAAAACAGTTATATAACAAACTACCAAAAATCGTAACGACGAAACAGCAAAGATCGAACTCCAAATCACAAAAACAACAACAAATCACATATTAACTCCTCATTTCATCAATTAAACACGACAAAACCTAATTCACAAACCGTAAACTGTAACAACACCGAAAATCGCAACAACACCGCGACAATAGAACTACAAATCACAAAATTAACTTCTCATTTCATCAATCAAATACAACAAAGCCTAATAAACAAAATAAAAAACAGTTGTTTAACTATCGAAGATACAAAACAATCACATAACTAATTAACTAACAAAACTCGCAAATACGAGACAGCAACAATCAAACTCCAAAACAACAACAACACAAAATTAACTTCTCATTTCATCAATCGAATACAACAATATCTAACAAACTAAACCAAAAACAGTTATATTAACAAACTACCGAAAATAAAAAAAACAGTTACATAACAAACTGCCGAAAATCGCAACAACGAAAACGCATCAATAGAACTCCAAATCACAAAATTAACTTCTCATTTTATCAATCAAACATAATCTATATCACCTAAAACATAACGAAAACCTAACTAACAAGTTAAAAAACCGTTATATAACAAACTACCACAACATCAAATTAAACTCCAAATCACAGTTATATATATAACTTCTCACTTCATCAAAATCAANAAAAAGTTACATAACAAACTGCCGAAAATCGCAACAACGAAAACGCATCAATAGAACTCCAAATCACAAAATTAACTTCTCATTTTATCAATCAAACATAATCTATATCACCTAAAACATAAAAAAACCTAACTAACAAGTTAAAAAACCGTTATATAACAAAATAACACAACATCAAATTAAACTCCAAATCACAGTTAAATATATAACTTCTCACTTAATGAAAAAAAAAAAAAAAAAAAAAAAAAAAAAAAAAAAAAAAAAAAAAAAAAAAAAAAAAAAAAAAAAAAAAAAAAAAAATTACCGAAAATCGCAACGACAACACCGCGGCCATCATACTCAGGATTAGCATCAATAAACCGATCAGCGCCAGTTTCTGTCTTCGGCATAAGTGACGCTAAAAACGTGGATTCATTCAGCTTAAATTTATTCAAATCAGCACCATCATCAACAACCTCCTTTATATTAATATTATTAGTAGTAGATGATGATAATGAATCACTCATCATTGACCTAATTATTATTTCACCACTCTTTTTGTCACTGCTACTACTCAACAATGTGTTTGTGTTTTTGTTATAAAAATAATGAGGTGACACGTAAGGGTGTTTAAATAGACATGAGGTTTGCATTTAGTGGAGGAAGGGTAGTTTTGTAATTTTGTGAGCTTTGCCGGGATTGGTGAGTTTGTTACGGTGGTTTTGGATAGTGTTGGGGTTTGTTAGTGTTAGTGGTCCTACACCTTGCCTTTTTTGTAGTTTGCGAATAAAAATTTAAAGATGAGTGTTGAGTTTACGTAAACTAAAGTTTGAATCTACAAGTTATTTGACGATTCGAGTTTGTTTGTCAAGGGTGGTAACGTGTTGTGTTAGGGTGCACACATGACTTTGAGTCAAATTTGCAGTATGAAAATTGATATAATTTGCAATATGAAAATTGATATACCAAGTAAGATGATAACTCCAAAATAAATATGAAGTGTTTTTATTATAAAATTAGAAAGATAAATTATAGGGAGATGATTTGCACACTCAACTTTTTGATTGAGACACTCCAATGTACAATCAGTTAAAGCAGAATATATATATTGTACAAATGTTTAATGCATGTGTTGGAGTGTCCTAATCAAAAAGTTGAGTGTGCAAATCATTTCTCTGAATTATATGTCTTTACAATTAGGTTTATGAGTACTATTTAGGTTGTGAAATGGTGAAAGAATCATTACAATCGAATATCATTTATCAAGTGTCAGATATTCTTGGATATATTCTCAATCTGTAGAATATATATCTCAATTTTTTATTTTTTTTATTTTTTTTGAACTAATATATATCTCAAATTGAATCTTATCATTTACTACTTAATGTGAGAAGATTCTTTTACAACTTGTGTTATTTGCATTTTTTTCCTACACGTGCTAGTACTACTATTTATTTATGCCTTTAACATATAGTCTATTGGCAGCACTTCACGTGCCACGTTCACATTAGTGGATGGACAAACTATGAGTAGCCCATATATCGTTTATCCATGTTGTTTACGTATGGTATGTAAATCGGTTTAAAAATGGGATGGTAATGGTTTTGTTTTTTGGTTCCCCGTGTTGAACGGTAAGGCCCTGATGAGATTGATATAGATCAAGAAGCTCGGGTAACACTTAAACAAAAACCATGTTGCACTCTTGTGAGGTAGTATTTGCCCAAGTGTGTGAAAACTTATTTGATAGTGTTTGTTGCTCTCCATTTAAAGAGAGGCTTGTAGGGTTTAGAGATAAACATTTGTGGGATGATCAACGGCTGCCATAGAGCCACGTGTTGATCACCCGGGAGCAGACAAGGAGGACATATGTCATTCGTCATTTAGCTCGTAGTGGTGCTTGTCGTACGTCCCCAAGATGGTACATCTTAACCTGATACCAAGAATTTATATGCGGAAAATAGTACATAAGAATTAATTATCTTGAACATGAGTGGGAAAATGGACATTAATGGAAACGTAGGCCATGAGCATATTTCCTAATTTGTTCTATGCGTCGATTGTGGTGTATCTAAATTGATGTTGGATGATTGTATTAATATTGGATGAAAGATAGTGGATGATTTAATAATGATGATATTGATATTGAGTTGTAACGAATTATCGATGATAGGATAGTGATCAGCTATTCAGAAGCAAAGCTTCAACTGATGCGTCTGCTATTCAGAAGACAAGCTTCAACAGATAAGAGAGAAATAAATCTCAATCTAAACACAATGGTTTAACTCTTAAAAACGCATGCTTTATTTCATGAGGTGAGACCTCTAATTATATATACATAAAGTAGATGTAATAGTAACATCTACTATTCCTAGATACCTCTAGGATATCATAATGCCTAGATACCCCTAGGACACTACAGGACTATGGCCGACAGGCCTTACATTATTTCTTTTTTACATTATTACTAAAAACAATTATACATCACACCACACATAAAAAACAAAATATACATCACACCACACATAAAAAACAGTGCATAAACAGTTGGCACACTATTACTACATTACTATGAGGCAGGTGTCTTTAGAGATTCCTTGGTTGGTAGCCGTGCCTTTGCCTTTATTCTTCCATCTGTGACTCCGAACAGTATTCGCAACTGGGTCTCGGTACCTGGGAAAAATGTCGACATAATAGTACCTTGAAATCCTCTGGGAGAGCTGCGATCAGTCCCGTAAAGGTTTCAAATGGTTCTTCGAATTTAGCAATTACTTCCAGTTGTTGCTCACTAATCCTTTCCGTAAATTTAGAATAGATTAATAAGTTATCGGAACAGTAATTGATTTTTATCTTTTGTGACTGTCCTCGTCCAGTTCCAAGCCTTAGCGATTCGAAGTAAACCCCTACTAGAGCTGTTACTAGATGATCCTTTGAGGGTGTGGTCGCTGGTATCTCATCTCTGTTTGGAGGTTCTCCGTTGCTAAGTCCCAACTGTGCAATCGTTATTGATGGCACAAGAAGCTCTTGATCTTCGCCAAAAATCGGATAGCTTGAACATGTCTTGAAAAACAATGGTCACTCCTTTGCAAAGACCTCGCTGTAACTTTTGATAGTTTTTCGAACATTTGTCGGGAATTCTTGTAATTCTTTGAGGTTTATGTTCTGAGCTCTTGATGGGAACTTTTGTGATTCTTTGGGATCTTCTCCACCGATGTATAATGTGTCCAATAAACCATGAACAAAATAATTGTAAATGTCTATTGGTGCTGCTTCTGGAAAAAAGACGGCCCTTGGACCTATTCGCTGTTTTACTGGATAGAAAGACATGGTTGTATGTGTTTCGTTGTAATTGATGAGGCTATCCCAAAATTTTTGGAATTTCTCAGTTGTTGGTTTCTTCATTTCTTCTCTTTCCCTCGTGGTTGGGATACTTTTTATTCTTTTTGCTGCATTTATTTTGGCTATCTATTCCGTGATTCTGATTTAGAGAGGTAAACCTTTGAGATTTCTGAACTTCTTCAGTAACCACTGTTTTGTATGACTCTTTTAGTGCGATTTCTGCTGCCTCTTTGGTTGGGTAGCTTTTGTGGGTAACATTTTGTCCCACTATGTGAGAGCTCGCAATCGCCCAGTCACGATAAACGCCTCTGAATGGTCCGTTAAAAACAGCGTACCACTTTTGCTTGCCGATGCTTGATTGGTGCAGTATCTCTTCGACATCTTCTTCCATTTTTGTGAATTCACTTTTTTCGGGTTGGGGTGAATATGATGCTTGTGTTTTTGAGGTGGATGGTGTTACTTTTTTGGTTGAGCCTGACATTGACTGTTTTGACGATGATGGTTTTGATGGTGATGGTCTTTCAATTGATTCTGCTGCCGATCCCGAACTTGATGTTTGGGTTAAGAATTGTAATGAATTGAATAATTCATTTTCTTCTTTTATTATGATGGCTAGTTGTTTTTCCAAAGAGATTCATTGCTCTCCTTTCTGTTGTAGTTGATGCTTGATTTGCTTTGTTATGCTTTCCATTCTTGGGTGAGTGTGTCTGCAAATGTGTTATTGTCACCCTTTATATACTTGATGTAAGGATGGAATTGGTGTAGCTGTAGCTGCCAGCGAATCAGTCGACCTCTACAATAATCTTCGTGTAGTTTATACCTCCAAAAACCTGTTACATACTTAGAGTCCGTTCGTAATTCAAATCTTGTTTGTAATAAATCAATTTTCCATTTTTTTATAGTTCTTAAACACGCGAGTGTTTTTTTTTCATGAGTACTATATTTCTGTTCAGCTTGTGAGAACGTTCCAAAAATATATTTGCATAATTTAGATTTGTATTTTTCTGTTTTTAAAACAGATGTATGTATTTCTGATTAACAGATTTGTCATTGCTCGAGAGAGCTAATTCTGATGTTTGTATATCTGAATTAGTTTGAGGAATTGGATTTCCATCAATGTCTAATCCTAGTAGCTGCTTTCCATTCTGAATAGCCTTCAAGCATCCCGCCCAAGTGTCGTCTGATGCATCTGTCTCAACTATCAAAAAATCTCTTGTTTCCGGGTTATATAATTCCGGTAAACATTGAACATTTGTTTTAATATGTTGTACAAGTTGAGTATCGGATGGTGTCCATTCCCAACGTATTTTTTCCGAATCTTCTTTTATGCGGAGGGTGATGACATGGATGTACCATTCATAAGCTGGCGCCGCTGGAGAGTCCATGTAGGAACAGGGGCCACGGCCCCACCAGGAGCACTCACATTCACACCAACATCCCCATCAGCAGTGGGTCCGCGACTAGACCTGCATAGTTCATTTCTTTCAGCAAATTGAAGGACGCTTGGTAATAAGTACGTCATATAAATTGAATGATCTGAGGATCGCAATGTTCACAAACAGATCTATCCACTTAACAGTGTAAAAGCAGAACTTTTTGAAATATATTTGCCCAAAAAACATTAAACTCCAATGTGTACACTAATGTATTGTTGTTTAGTGTGAACATTTAAACTATTTTTTTGTACTTTTACACTAAAGTACTGTAAAAAGAGGGTTCCAGCGTGAAAGCTGGAGATTGTCTTACCAAGTGTACTCAAGGCCTTCGGCAGGAGCCTCAACTAAAGCATGAGCTCCAGCAGCCATAGCAGGAGAGACATAAGCACCAACTCCTATAATGCTAGATGTAGTACCACCAGGTGCACCCACAGTGGTCAATGCAGGCCCATTGTTACCAGCACTGCTAACAAATACCACACGGTACTTATTTACCACCTATATTCAGTGATCATCTCGTGTAAGTGCCAAAGAAACAAACAAAAACATAACTAAGAAGTTTAAGCCAGCATGGATCTAAGTTTCTAAGGCTATTACCTCATCAACAAGCTCCACGAAGCGGCCATAGTTTGGCAACAACGTAGATTCTCCATAGCTCATGTTGATAACATCACATTTATGCTGCAAATGTCCCAAACAGGTTATTAAGAACAACAGTACATATTAAGTAAGAACAATAATCACCTATTAAGCATCAAGGCGGATAGTATTTGTGTTGACAATGATACCTCCACAACAGCAATTAGTGCACGTGTCAAGCCTGTTCCAGTTTCCATTGAACCTAAGCGAGAGTCTCCTATCTTACAAGATATTATCTGTGCTCCAGGGGCAACTCCATTGAGCAGAGGTTCCTACAAGTTCACACAAAATTTAGAGAAAACATTGTTCACATGCATTAGATGAAAATAGAATACAAAATCCAAATCATACCGTTGGGTGAAACGCAGAGGTAATACCAGCAACATGAGTGCCATGTGGGGAGGCATCAGTAACTATACTCAAAATATTACCATCATTATAAACATTAGTCACAAACGTACAAGCATCTAACTTGCTGAAGACACCATACTTCCGTTCAATCCTGCAGAAAGATTATTATGGAAAGCAAAATCAAGTATCTGAAGAAAAAGAGAAAGGTCAAAGTCAAGATAAGGAAAGTATACTTGTAATTGGTTAGGGGAGCAAAATCAGCAAGTTTCCCGGACTCGGGGTCATCCTCAAGACTCTGTGTGTCAAGAGCAACTCTCCAAACTTCACCATCATGCCATACAACAGCATCAATAAAAGGCCCCTTGTCCTCATAACTCTTAACACATACAATCAAATATGCACATAAGTATAGCAAAACTTAAATAAGATCAAAAGCTTTAGACCCAAGAGATATATATCACTGAGACACTGACATCTGCTTGTTTCTTCAAATAATCGACTCTATCTTGCAGGTCTGCACGAGTCCTTTTCAGAATCAACTCATCAACCTTTGTTTGCTTCTAAAGATAGAGAAGTTGTTAGGGTCGCACAATGAGAGACAGGCTATATAGTAAGTCAACACAGCGAACAAACCTTGTCAAACTCTTCAAGTTGCTTCACAGCCTCGGCTATTGTTTCCTGATTATTCTCATCCCAGATTTTCTTTCTTTCTTTCTGCTCCGGATTACAAATTTCACATAAATAATAATAAGCAACTGGTTTGTAAAATTTCTTTTTTATGCAAATAATATGTTGCTTTCTGACTCACAAAGTTAGGCCCACCTTCAAACGTGATACTAATGTGTCTGTAAGAAGTTCATATATCAATTTATATCCCACATGCCACTCGCCAGAAGGGTTATTCCATGAAGGATTTATAATAAGTGATGCCCCTGAAATGAAATCATTCATTAGAATCTATCATATATCCAGCAATTGAGATGTCATATGTTCAACGTTCAGCTAGTTTTTTAAATCAATATAACAAGTTAACAGCTATAAACCTGATGCTCCTCGAATACAACCACTTTCATCAGCCTTCACAACAGTCGACGTATCAACATCACCACTCCCAGTGCTGAGAGAAACAAAGTGCCGGAAAGATCAATACACAATACCATCACAGTGTGAAATATAACAAAAAAGATTGGAATTTATGGATACCAATCAAGAACATCTAGGACTTTTGGCTTCCCATCCGAGGTCACTTGTAATCCTGCAGCAGCCGGATCGACACCAGAATCTGAAAGCAGAAATAATTATTATAAAAATGATGGACTAGTACTTTAAGATGAAGAAACGAGTGACGAGAGATTGAAGGTCCATCTAATTAAGTTCCTAATCATGTAATCTTTCTATACAGTCTACATCATATCATACTCTTCAGAATAAAAAAACTAAATGAGACAAATGCAGGATACAATCCATTATTAATGGGAAGCAAGTAGCCGAAGCTGCAATGGAAGTATAACAGGGACATATGTACAGTTAGTTATGTTGTTCAGTCAATCATGTCTTAAGTTTATACATGTTTAGATAGTTACGCCTTCAGAATTATATACACTTAGACAGTTATATCTTCACTAAGTGTGAGTTAAAGTCAAAAAAAATCTCTTCACATAAGATAGGTAAAATAAAAAGTGACACAAGGCAACATTTCAATGCAAAAATGAGTGAGTTGATGACAAACTTTTGATGGCAACAGATGAAATTTCGACGCCTTAAGACGAACGTTTGATGTACAAAGTACAAACACTGACTTTTGATTTCGTTTTTGTGCATCAAAAGCTCCCCTTTTGGCATCAAAGGTTCATCTTTGTGATTCCGTTTGTCGTTTGTGCATCAAAATGCTACCACATGTGGCGACATGGTAGAATTTTACCTATTATACGTTAAGATATTTTTTTGTTAAACTCATCCCATTATCTCTGTATATATTATATAACATATCGATGTGCAGACACTTACTTTTATCAGTACGAAATACAATGAGTTACCTCTTGAAATTTAATATCATTTGTTAAGAAACTACATTTCATCAATCTAATTATCCTTTTTTACATACATGATATTCAGCAACTCAAATACCTTCACACACTATTCAAAAATACACCTACTCCATTTAATCAATTGTATTTCTGCACTCACTATATCACCTACAATCATCAACCTGCTAAGGAAAATTACATGTTACACACATTTTTCAGTTCACCAATCTAATTTACACACATTTTTCAGCCCATCAATCTAACTCGCTTCAGTTACAGATTTACCTCATTCTCATCACTCACTGTATCAGTTAAAACCGTAAACCGTTATAACAAACTACCGAAGATCACAACAACGACATAGCGCAATCGAACTCCATATCACATATTAAGTTCTCATTACATCAACCAAACACAATAAACCTAATAAACAAATTCAAAAAACAGCCATATAACATACTACTGAAATTCACAACTACAAAACCGCAGCAATCAAACTCCAAATCACATAAACAACAGCTATTCACATAATAACTTCTCATTTCATCAATCAAACACAATAACACCTAACAAACAAATTCAAAAAACAGTTGTATAACAAACTACGGGAAAAAACAGCTATCTAACAAATTACATCGCTTACATCAGTTATAGATCATACCTCACTGTCATCACTCACTACATCAGTTAAAACCTATTAAACAAACTGTAAACCGCAATGACAAGCTACTGAAAATTGCAACAACAGAACCCCGGCAATCAAACTCTAAGTCAAAAATACAACAACTCACATATTAATTTCTCATTTCATTCAAACACAGCAAAACCTAATTAACACAACTCATAAACTGCAATAAAACTACCGAAAATCGCAACACCGCGACAATCAAACTCCAAATCACATAATAACTTCTCATTTCATCAATCAAACATAAGAAAAACTAATTAACAAACCGTAACAAAACTGCCAAAAATCGCAACAACATCACGGCGGCAATCAAACTCCAAATCACAAAATTAACTTCTCATCAACGAAACATAACAGAACCTAATTAATAACTCTCAAACCGTAACAAAACTACCAAAATTTGCATCAACATCACCGCGGCAATCCATCTCCGAATCGCAATAACAAAAACAACTCAGATATTAACTTCTCATTTAATCAATTAAACACAACAAAACCAAAGAAACAAACTCAAAAAATAGTTATATAACAAACTACAAAAAATCGTAACGACGAAACAGCATAGATCGAACTCCAAATCACAAAAACAATAACAAATCACATATTAACTCCTCATTTCATCAATCAAACACGACAAAACCTATTAACAAACCGTAAACTTTAACAAAAATACGGAAAGTCGCAACAACACCGCGACAATAGAACTACAAATCACAAAATTAACTACTCGTTTCATCAATCAAATACAACGAAGCCAAACAAACAAAATAAAAAACAGTTATATAACTATTGAAGATACAAAACAATCACATAACTAATTAACTACCAAAAATCGCAACAACAAAACCACAACAATCGAACTCCAGATTACATAAACAACAAATCACAAAATTAACTTGTCATTTCATCAATCAAATACGTACAACAAATTCTAACAAACTAAACCAAAAACAGTTATATAACAAGCTACCTAAAATTAAAAACAGTTGCTACATAACAAATTGCAAAAATCGCAACACCGAAAACACATCAATAGAACTCCAAATCACAAAATTAACTTTTCATTTCATCAATCAAACATAAACTATATCACCTAAAACATAACGAAAACCTAACTCACAAAAAAACCGTTATATAACAAACTACCGAACATCGCAACAAATTAAACTCCAAATCACAGTTATATAACTTCTCATTTCATCAATCAAACACAACAAAACCTAATAAACAAAATCAAAAACAGTTATTTAAAATAAAATTAAAAAAAAAAAAAAAAAAAAAAAAAAAAAAAAAAGACAGAGTTATATAAAAAGTACCGAAAATCGCAACGACAACACCGCGGCCATCATACTCCGGATTAGCATCAATAAACCGATCAGCGCCAGTTTCTGTCTTCGGCATAAGTGACGCTAAAAACGTCGATTCATTCATCTTAAATTTATTCAAATCAACAACCTCCTTTATATTAATATTATAAGTAGTAGATGATAATACTGAATCACTCATCATTGACCTAATAATTATTTCACCACTCTTTTTGTCACTGCTACTCAACAATGTGTTTGTGTTTGTGTTTTTGTGGTTATAATAATGAGGTGACACGTAAGGGTGTTTAAATAGACATGAGGTTTGCATTTAGTGGAGGAAGGGTAGTTTTGTAATTTTGTGAGGTTTGCCGGGATTGGTGAGTTTGTTACGGTGGTTTTGGATAGTGTTGGGGTTTGTTAGTGTTAGTGGTCCTACACCTTGCCTTTTGTAGTTGCGAATAAAAATTTATAGATGAGTGTTGAGTTTACGTAAACTAAAGTTTGGATCTACAAGTTATTTGACGATTCGAGTTTGTTTATCAAGGGTGGTAACGTGTTGTGTTAGGGTGCACACATGACTTTGAGTCAATTTGCAGTATGAAAATTGATATATAGGAGGTGTGAGAAATGATTCCTGATTGTCGAACAAATAAATTTATCATTCAACAAAGAAAAACCGTGTTAGAACTTACCCCGAGGTTTTGTCCCAGGATTAAGCTCTGACGATCAAATTAGATGATAACTCCAAGATGAATATGAAGTGTTTTTATTATAAAGTTAGAAAGATAAATTATAGGGAGATGATTTGCACACTCAACTTTTTGATTGAGACACTCCAATGTACAATCAGTTAAAGCAGAATATATATATATTGTACAAATGTTTAATGCATGTGTTGGAGTGTCCTAATCAAAAAGTTGAGTGTGCAAATTATTTCTCTAAATTATATGTCTTTACAATTAGGTTTATGAGTACTATTTAGGTTGTGAAATGGTGAAAGAATCATTACAATCGAATATCATTTATAAAGTGTCAGATATTCTTGGATATATTCTCAATCTGTCGAATATATATCTCAATTTTTTATTTTTTTTTTTATTTTTTTTGAACTAATATATATCTCAAATTGAATCTTATCATTTACTACTTAATGTGAGAAGATTCTTTTACAACTTGTGTTATTTGCATTTATTTCCTACACGTGCTAGTACTACTATTTATTTATGCCTTTAACATATAGTCTATTGGCAGCACTTCACGTGCCACGTTTACATTAGTGGATGGACAAACTATGAGTAGCCCATATATCGTTTATCCATGTTGTTTACGTATGGTATGTAAATCGGTTTAGAAATGGGATGGTAATGGTTTTGTTTTTTGGTTTCCCGTGTTGAACGGTAAGGCCCTGATGAGATTGATATAGATCAAGAAGCTCGGGTAACACTTAAACAAAAACCATGTTGCACTGTTGTGAGGTAGTATTTGCCCAAGTGTGTGAAAACTTATTTGATAGTGTTTGTTGCTCTCCATTTAAAGAGAGGCTTGTAGGATTTAGAGATAAACATATGTGGGATGATCAACGGCTGCCATAGAGCCACGTGTTGATCACCCGGGAGCAGACAAGGAGGACATATGTCATTCGTCATTTAGCTCGTAGTGGTGCTTGTCATACGTCCCCAAGATGGTACATCTTAACCTGATACCAAGAATTTATATGCGGAAAATAGTACATAAGAATTAATTATCTTGAACATGAGTGGGAAAATGGACATTAATGGAAATGTAGGCCATGAGCATATTTCCTAATTTGTTCTATGCGTTGATTGTGGTGTATCTAAATTGATATTGGATGATTGTATTAATATTGGATGAAAGATAGTGGATGATTTAATAATGATGATATTGATATTGAATTGTAACGAATTATCGATGATAGGATAGTGATCAGCTATTCAGAAGCAAAGCTTCAACTGATGCGTCTGCTATTCAGAAGACAAGCTTCAACAGATAAGAGAGAAATAAATCTCAATCTAAACACAATGGTTTAACTCTTAAAAATGCATGCTTTATTTCATGAGGTGAGACCTCTATTTATATATACATAAAGTAGATGTAAAAGTAACATCTACTATTCCTAGATAACTCTAGGATATCATAATGCCTAGATACCCCTAGGACACTACAGGACTATGGCCGACATGCCTTACATTATTTCTTTTTTACATTATTACTAAAAACAATTATACATCACACCACACATAAAAAACAGTGCATAAACAGTTGGCACATTATTACTACATTACTATGAGGCAGGTGTCTTTAGAGATTCCTTGGTTGGTAGTCGTGCCTTTGCCTTTATTCTTCCATCTGTGACTCCGAACAGTATTCGCAACTGGGTCTCGGTACCTGGGAAAAATGTCGACATAATAGTACCTTGAAATCCTCTGGGAGAGCTGCGATCAGTCCCGTAAAGGTTTCAAATGGTTCTTCGAATTTAGCAATTACTTCCAGTTGTTGCTCACTAATCCTTTCCGTAAATTTAGAATAGATTAATAAGTTATCGGAACAGTAATTGATTTTTATCTTTTGTGACTGTCCTCGTCCAGTTCCAAGCCTTAGCGATTCGAAGTAAACCCCTACTAGAGCTGTTACTAGATGATCCTTTGAGGGTGTGGTCGCTGGTATCTCATCTCTGTTTGGAGGTTCTCCGTTGCTAATTCCCAACTGTGCAATCGTTATTGATGGCACAAGAAGCTCTTGATCTTCGCCAAAAATCGGATAGCTTGAACATGTCTTGAAAAACAATGGCCGCTCCTTTGTAAAGACCTCGCTGTAACTTTTGATAGTTTTTCGAACATTTGTCGGGAATTCTTGTAATTCTTTGAGGTTTATGTTCTGAGCTCTTGATGGGAACTTTTGTGATTCTTTAGGATCTTCTCCACCGATGTATAATGTGTCCAATAAACCATGAACAAAATAATTGTAAATGTCTATTGGTGCTGCTTCTGGAAAAAAGACGGCCCTTGGACCTATTCGCTGTTTTACTGGATAGAAAGACATGGTTGTATGTGTTTCGTTGTAATTGATGAGGCTATCCCAAAATTTTTGGAATTTCTCAGTTGTTGGTTTCTTCATTTCTTCTCTTTCCCTCGTGGTTGGGATATTTTTTATTCTTTTTGCTGCATTTATTTTGGTTATCTGTTCTGCGATTCTGATTTAGAGAGGTAAACCTTTGAGATTTCTGAACTTCTTCAGTAGCCACTGTTTTGTATGACTCTTTTAGTGCGATTTCTGCTGCCTCTTTGGTTGGGTAGCTTTTGTGGGTAACATTTTGTCCCACTATGTGAGAGCTCGCAATCGCCCAGTCACGATAAACGCCTCTGAATGGTCCGTTAAAAATAGCGTACCACTTTTGCTTGCCGATGCTTGATTGGTGTAGTATCTCTTCGACATCTTCTTCCATTCTTGTGAATTCACTTTTTTCGGGTTGGGGTGAATATGATGCTTGTGTTTTTGAGGTGGATGGTGTTACTTTTTTGGTTGAGCCTGACATTGACTGTTTTGACGATGATGGTTTTGATGGTGATGGTCTTTCAATTGATTCTGCTGCCGATCCCGAACTTGATGTTTGGGTTAAGAATTGTAATGAATTGAATAATTTATTTTCTTCTTTTATTATGATGGCTAGTTGTTTTTCCAAAGAGATTCGTTGCTCTCCTTTCTGTTGTAGTTGATGCTTGATTTGCTTTGTTATGCTTTCCATTCTTGGGTGAGTGTGTCTGCAAATGTGTTATTGTCACCCTTTATATACTTGATGTAAGGATGGAATTGGTGTAGCTGTAGCTGCCAGCGAATCAGTCGACCTCTACAATAATTTTCGTGTAGTATATACATCCAAAAACCTGTTACATACTTAGAGTTCGTTCGTAATTCAAATCTTGTTTGTAATAAACCAATTTTCCATTTTTTATAGTTCTTAAACACGCGAGTGTTTCTTTTTCATGAGTACTATATTTCTGTTCAGCTTGTGAGAACGTTCCAGAAATATATTTGCATAATTTAGATTTGTATTTTTCTGTTTTTAAAACAGATGTATGTATTTCTGAATTAACAGATTTGTCATTGCTCGAGAGAGCTAATTCTGATGTTTGTATATCTGAATTAGTTTGAGGAATTGGATTTCCATCAATGTCTAATCCTAGTAGCTGCTTTCCATTCTGAATAGCCTTCAAGCATCCCGCCCAAGTGTCGTCTGATGCATCTGTCTCAACTATCAAAAAATCTCTTGTTTCCGGGTTATATAATTCCGGTAAACATTGTACATTTGTTTTAATATGTTGTACAAGTTGAGTATCGGATGGTGGCCATTCCCAACGTATTTTTTCCGAAATCTTTTTTTGTAAAACTTTTCTTTCTTTGGCTAAATTCTTTAAAAATCCTTGTTCAGCTATATAATTCAAACATCCTAAAAATCTTTGAATTTGTTTTCGATTTTCTAATTTATCTGGAAAAAGGTTTAATTTTTCCTGTATATTGCTTGTTAAAGAAATTGTTCCGTCCTTAGTTATTTTTAATCCTAAATATTCTACTTCACTTTGAAGTAGTTTAGACTTCTTTTGAGACAAAACTAATCCTTTTTCTTTTATTCTTTGTAAAACGATTGATACCGCTTTTATATGTTCTTGCTCGTCTCCTTTAGTAAAAACAATAATATCGTCAATGTATGCTAAACATATATTTTCTAAACCTTGCAAATTATTATCCATAAATCGTTGATAAATTGATGGTGCCTGTTTTAAACCAAAAGGTAATACATTCCACTCATAATGTTTTTGTGGGGGACATGAAAACGCTGTTAATGGTTTAGTTGACTCATCAATTCTTAATTGCCAATATCCAGATTTAGCATCGAATGTGCTAAAATGTGTATTTCCTTTTATTTTTTCTAGAATATAATCTTTTCTTGGTAGTTTATAGGAATCTCCTATAGTTGCTTCGTTCATTTTTTTATAATTTATGACCATTCGTCTTTTTCCTCTTTTTACTTCATTTTTATTTTCAACATAAAATGCTGGTGCTGAGTGAGGACTTGAACTCTCTCTTATTATTCTTTTGCTTAATAATTGTTGACATTCTTCTTTAAATTCTTTGACATCTTTAATACTATAAGGTATTCTATTAGGTATATTAATTTCTGCTAGTGGGTCTTTTAGCTTTATTGAAACTAATTGATTATTAGTATTTATGTTATCTAGTGGATCTTCACTGCATACTTCTTTTAATGCTTCTTCAATGTGTTCCTTTTTCATTAATAGCATTATTTCTATTTGAAATTTTATATTTTGTGCTATCATTCGTATATATTCTGTTTGTGTGACTATAGGTGTCGATACGAATTTTCCTGTTTTAATATGTTTAATAGTAGTCGTTTTGTCAGTTTGTGTAAATGGTTGATATAACTTTAAAAAATTGTTTCCAATTATTAAGTCTATACCTGAATCATGCATGTAAATGGTTGGTGCAATGAATTCGACATTGTCGACATATATTGAAACCATTCTACTTACATACCATATTTCATGTACTGATTTGTCGACAACAATTATTCTTTGTGGTTTTTCTAATTTTTCCCAGTTTTTTAATATTTTTCGTTTTCCAAAACACATCGTGGCTCCAGTATCGATATATGCAAAAGTTTTTTTGTTTTCTATTGTAACCATGATGAATGTTGCATTAGGGTTACCTTTAAACTTTTTGTTTCTACTCATTTTTAATTTTTTTAATAGACTTTTTCTAGAGTGAGTTTGAGACCTTTCTCACAAATATTTTTTNTCGTGGCTCCAGTATCGATATATGCAAAAGTTTTTTTGTTTTCTATTGTAACCATGATGAATGTTGCATTAGGGTTACCTTTAAACTTTTTGTTTCTACTCATTTTTAATTTTTTTAATAGACTTTTTCTAGAGTGAGTTTGAGACCTTTCTCACAAATATTTTTTTGCATTGTGTAGTGCTCGTAATCTTTTCATAAAACGTATCTTTTGAAAAGTGTCTGTTTCATTTTGAAATTCTTTTTGGGTTTCTTGAATATGAATTTTAAATTGTTTAATACTTTCATCATATTCATTGATCTTTTTTCGAAGCTCTTGTTGGTAAAAACTCATTTTAAAAAACTAGTCTTTTAGCTTTTTCAAGCTTAGCTTTTAGCCTAATGTTGTTAAAGACTAAATTCAAAAGTATGCCCTTGTGAGCTCGTTGACTAAAAACGTTATCTCCAGTTAATAATTCTCTTCTAATGAGTGTGATATGGTTATTGTTTCTTAAGATGGAATCTTGTAGAGATTTTATGTCTTTTGAAAGGTTGTTCGAATATAAACTCATTTTTAACAAATAACTAACTTTGACTTGATTACTTGTATAGTCTTCATGTTTTCTTTTAAACTATTTTTCATTGTTTTAAAATACCAGTTTATATTAATGTGTTGAAAACCAATATATATTGATTTTTTATTTTCTTTTATCTCGTTTTTAACATATTTTATTTCTCGTAACATGGTCTTTCTTTGTAAATATAAAAATTTTAAGAAATGAACATGATTTTGATTATAATTATTTTTTATATGTAGATTTGTATCACTCATATTGTCAAACTTTATAAGTAATAACTTTGAATAAATTAAACGATACCTTGTTTCTATTAATAGCTTTTTGGAGTAGGTGATTGACCATTTTTCTTGATTGTTGTCGTAGCTTTAATGCTTAGCATCTTTTTTCTTGATCTTGATGATTTTCTTGACTTCGTTTTTTCTTCCTTGATCGCTCTGATACCAAGAATTTATATGCGGAAAATAGTACATAAGAATTAATTATCTTGAACATGAGTGGGAAAATGGACATTAATGGAAATGTAGGCCATGAGCATATTTCCTAATTTGTTCTATGCGTCGATTGTGGTGTATCTAAATTGATATTGGATGATTGTATTAATATTAGATGAAAGATAGTGGATGATTTAATAATGATGATATTGATATTGAATTGTAACCAATTATTGATGATAGGATAGTGATCAGCTATTCAGAAGCAAAGCTTCAACTTATGCGTCTGCTATTCAGAAGACAAGCTTCAACAGATAAGAGAGAAATAAATCTCAATCTAAACACAATGGTTTAACTCTTAAAAACGCATGTTTTATTTCATGAGGTGAGACCTCTATTTATATATACATAAAGTAGATGTAATAGTAACATCTACTATTCCTAGATACCTCTAGGATATCATAATGCCTAGATACCCCTAGGACACTACAGGACTATGGCCGACAGGCGGTGACAGTTATGGAGCAGTATTTTTGTCCTTACTCATGTTGGAGTTTGTGAATAAATATTAATAAGTATATGTCTAGTATCGAACCCGAGACCGTGGGATTGCACACTTTACGTATGAGAATTAAAGTTTAATAATTTAATATAAAAAGTTATATTTAATTATTGATTACACAAAACATATAAAGATCGTTAGTAATTGACGAAAATTGACTAACGTACAAAGATAAGGACCATGGATAAAAAATAGATAAAATGAAAGATCTAGAACCCTAACTTGTTCCCTAAGTTTTGTTATCCTATAAAAGCAAGGTTAAGGGTTTATTTTTTTGGGTATCTTGTACACGTTAAAAATCAAAACCTTAACTATTGCGATATGCTTTTCTATTTGTCGACATGTATCACAGATACATACATGCATGCATTGTCATGCATGTACATGTATAATATATTTAATGTTTCAATCTTCTTTTGGTTTCTGTACATGATCGACAAGACAACAACATATCACAAAAGGTAGTTTGGTGATTTGTTGACTTTGGTCATTATTTTGTTTTTTTAAAACAAATATTGTTTTGTGTATTGTTTAAACTAGCATTTACTTTAATTCGCTATTAGTACGTGTGTACAAGAACGTGGTACAATCACACTATTGATTGTATCTTGGATCGAATAACAAAACGGTAAGGGGTTATTCATTGATCCTTATTAACCCTAATTAGGGTTCATCCAATTGTTCAAGATTATTATAGTTTGATTCTTGTTCTTGCTAGAATCAAAAGGTACGTTCTTGTTTATGTTTATGTTAATCTTTTATATGTTATATGTATCCTACGCTTCCGCAATATGTGACTACATGATTTACTTAATAATATGATAGTCTAGATTATTAAATTCTAACAACTCGGTCGGGCCTTTATCAAGCATTGATCGGGCCTTGATGATGGGCTTGATCCGAGTGTGTAATTAATGGGCTTGGGCCATTAATATTGATACGCTACCAAGTCCCCTCAGTCTAGTATTAGATCATGCACTATGATGTGATGCTGGACTTTTTGTACCTAAGTCCCCCCGGTCCGTGCTTGTGCTACCAGGGTCGTTCCCAGACCCTTTATTGCCAAGTTGATGGTCACATTTGTCTTTTGTGATGATAACTAGATACAGGTTTGAGTTGTCGAGGACAGAGGCATGAAAATAGATACGTATGCATGCTTATTTGAGCAATGGTTAGAATGCATGAATGGGCGTCCACCTAAAGCAATAATAACATATCCATGTCGGTCGATCCAAGGAGCGGTGGTACAAATATTCCCATAATCTCATCATCGTCTTTGCCTTTGGCATATCATGAAAAAGGTCCCTGAAAAGTTAAGAGGATTTGGATAATATAAAGCAATAAAGAATACTCTAAAATCCCTTGTGTACGAGTCTGTGGAATGTCAAGTGTTTGATGATGGGTGGTCCAAAATGACTTAGGATTATAGTCTTGAAAAAAATGAGTGGTTATGCTCGTTGTTCAAAGATCGAGGGCGTTGGGTGCCGACATTTGTAAAAGATATATTTTGGGCGGGAACGTCTACGACTCAAAGAAGTGAAAGCATGAATTCATTTTTTGACGGGTATGTTCCAAAACCATTTAAACATACAAATATAGGGAAGCACCTTCAAGTTAACTTGTCAACTCTTTTGTTCAACCTTCAATTAAATTTATCTTGAAACACTGTCAACTAAGTTTATCAAAGTTGAAGTATATATTCTAAATTATAAACAAACAGTAATCATCATAAGCTTGCCATTGTACAGGAACACAATAGAGAATAAGAGATGAAGAGATGTAACCTTATGAATAGCCTTTAGCAACTTAACCTTAAAAATAAGAATCAAAACCCTAATCTTGTGTTCTAAACTTTGCACTGTTTATGAGTTTGATCAATAGAAAGGAAAAAAAACCCAATTTAACATACCTTAATTTGCCATGAGAGTGAAGGACATGCAATTTAAATTGTCGTGAGAGTGAAGGATCTATATATATATTTTTTAAAATACCCAATTTAACCCTAAAGTGGCTTTCGAAAATTAGACTGTATAGTGTATACCATATCTTCTATTGAAAGGCAGAGTTGTTGAAGAATCAATTCCATGTATTTGATTGAGAGAAAATGATATGAGATATTGACAGCGAATAACCAAGAGGGAGTAATTTGTAAAAGTATATATGAATTGGGATAGTAAATAAGAAAGTCAAAGAACTTCACTAAATGGCTATAGAAAGCAAGATGTAATAGATGACGTGGAATAGGTGAGGTGACTTTAGTGACGTGGATGGAGTGCCAGCATAGATTAAATGATGTGTACACATTTCAAAAAAACCTTCTTTTATTATATACTAGCCTAAGGCCCGGCCGTTGGCCGGCTAGCTTAAAGTTTTATTATTGAACATAAGAATGTAGTACAAACATTATGTAAAAATTAATACGCTAAAAATGTATAATGCTAAAAGATAAATAATTCATGATTAATAGTTTTGATGCAATAGATAAATGACAACTTATTAAAAGAAAACACAATACAGTGAAGTTAATATACTCTTTTTTATGGCACTCGCATGACATCAAAACACTATTTTATCTATAAAAATCGCCGTCTGTAGCTTCATTATGAGTTTCTTCCTCGTGTAGTTTCATGAACTGCAGCTTCATCAATGAAACTTTCAGAACTTTTTAAAACTTCATAAGCTTCATCGTGAAAAAATATGCCATAATCTTGTCCTTGGTTATTTATCTAGAAAAAATGATTAAGCATTTAAGCCCTTAATCACCCATTTTACCCAACCCAATTTGAAAACCAATAAATGATACATACCGATGTAGATAAAAAGTTGATATTCCAGCTAATCAGTTGCACAACCCAAGTGTATCAGCATGTGACCTTAACTTTTATAGCCACCATGATCCAAACATACTATAATTTTGATGCTGGTACCAGGTAGGGGTAAAGGTTATGAGGTAATCATCACACCCAAAAACGTAACCACGTATGCATTTTTAGACAATACTTATGCATGTTGCTAACTATACTACACTAGTAAAGTTTTATGGCCATGCTAAGCACGGCCCAGGACTGTTAAAAACATCACGATTATTATCTGATGTAACACAGTAGGGTATTAAATAGTTGAAAATAAACAAGATATTAAATTAAAAAAAAAGGTATGGTACGGTCATAAATTCGACATAGCTGATCTCATTATATCATATAAGATCATTATCTTATAATTTCCTAACGTGTCAACTCTTTAGAATTTATCATGTGTAAACATTTAAAGCAATCACACTTGATTTCATAACTATTGTTGTACATGATGATAAATAAGTGTAACACTTCGCTTTTCTTCTTTCAATTGACAGTTATGTAAGGTTTTCTTTTTAAGTTAGTTGTGTATCGTATTTTTTTATTTATTGTTTTTAGATAACCTTTTGTCTAATTTAGACTTTGTACTTACTGATAGCTATAATGATACATTCACCGGCGCATAGGTCATGTGCCATCCTTTAAATAAGGAACACCTATCCTTTTTACAAACATTTTCTACAGCATCGTATACCTCTCATTCTCACTTCCCCCTCCAAAGTAGTACACGTATTCTACATTATTGACAATTCGTTTTTATCAAAAGTATATTACAAGTTCAATAATTTTTTGCTTTACAAAAACAATCTAGTATAAAATATTGACAAAAAATTACATCAGACAATATGACTACAACTTTTTACAATATATTTTGTATAGCTTATACACCAAATGCCGAAAGCATTAAATACAAAGAAAAAGATAACCAATTAAGAATACAAATGTATTTTACTTGTGAATAACTAACTTCATTGGATTTGATTATCATGAATAGTTACTCATTGATAATAACAAAAAATTACTTTCGTGTCCTTAATTTGCTAACCAAAATCACGTCCACAAGTGCCATAACTTCATCTTTTTTGCTTGGCTACTTGACCACAGACCACCGTCAAAGGTAACAGCTTATAGCTCATCGTTAGCTAAGACCACTCAACTACTCACGTATCTCAAGCTCTTTTAACGACACCATGCATCACACCGTTGAGTCATCATGAGCTGCAAATACAAAAACGAGAAAAAAAATCAAATCTAAGTTATATACCATAACACTATAAGCTGCAAGAAAATAACAAAACTTACATACATATCATAGTTGCAAAAATAATAAATGTATGAAAGAACTTGCAATATTGATACCTCTATAGTGATAATACATTCTCGCCTTTGCGTCCTTATAATTTGCATATCAAAAGATAAACAAAGCTAACAAAATCAGGTTAAAACTCTCTAGTACGTAGTACTACAACTTCAAGACAAAATATATTAGAGAAAGATCGAAACAATCACCTTAAAACAAACAAATGTAAGCTTATTGAAAATATATGGCTTTCTCTAACATATAAACTATCTACATATTATATTGACTATATCCTAAAGCACCATGCCACAATTTAAGTCTATGAGCAGTTGAGCACATTGATATGAAAATACACTCCACTTTTTTTATGAGCAAATAAATTTCACAGCTTAATCATATATGCATGCATGTCTTTGATACCTGATAAGAAAGTAGATAAATACCAACATCTACGAAATTAGTATATCCTAAATTCATACGGAGAAAAAGTTAATGTCACACCCTGAATTTACCTATTATATGGCAGCGGAATTGAATACCTGGGTGTAACGATCATGGCATCTCATACAAGGTTATATTGAACGACCTAAAGTGTCGTTTTGAAAATACATCGTTTGATCATTAAAACATTCAGAGTTTACAAAATAGGTCCCATAATGGTGTTACAAGTTCATGAAAACTAGTTCAACTTGATCAAACGTTACATAAGTGCATAAAATGAAAGGTGAGACGCGTCGACTCCTCGACTCCATGATGGTCCATATGCAAGTCACATGTTGTTATCTTAGTTACCTGAAAATACATTGCTAAAACGGTCAACAATAATGTTGGTGAGAAATCATAGGTTTATGAAAATGAATGTTGTACGATAACCATAAGTATAAGTGAATGACGAACTGTCACATAATTAATAAAAGTGTACATTATCTCTTAAGCTCATGACCCCGAAGCTAGACTGTATGTAATGCCCCTCCAGAGTGTTTTGCCAGACACTCTAACAATGATCAAATGAAATGCATCCGTTTGACTGTTGGTAACCCCAACACGGATGGAGGCGTCACCCTCAATAGATCTATCCACTCACTCTCGCTTAAATACAATTAACGGTTCATGATAATAGGGGACTTAAAACATGGCAATGTGGTAACTTAAGTAATGTATATGGATTTGATACTTAGGCTCGTATGAAAAATGGTGCAATGTATTCTCCCCCGTGGGATTTGAAAACAATAAAAATGTAAACGGGGCTATGAAAACTCACCTCAAGTGATGGTACAAAATGTAGTGAATGAGCTGAAATGATGAGGTGCAACTCCTAGCCGCAACCTAAAATGAATGTATGTAATCTAATTTAGATTATGAAATGAATTCATGTATGCACTTGCACTTATAATCTATACCACTCGTATTAATTCAAAATATGTAATATTGTCGAAAATATAATTTATATTATCGTATTAAGTCATAATGAATATTACATGTTCATATGGTGTAACGATGTTTTATGATAGTCGTTTGGTGAAAACATGTGAAAATATAACTTTCCGTCGTAAAATATAATACTTGTCAATTTCTGAAAATGGCCAAAGTGGCCTCGGAAAACTAGTTGTAAATCAGTGAATATTGAGAGTTAGGAAACAAAATTGGTATTTCTGAAAAGCTTAGCACCAAGCCTAAATATGATCAGTAGTGAAGTTTTGCTCAATGTGCCCAGATTTTAAGATAAATGGTCGAAAAGTATGGTGTTTAGGCCAAAACTGCCATTTCTGGGAAGTTTTTAGGAATATTTGAGAGGTCATAGTGTACAGGTTATAAGTCCAAATGACAAAAGGCCAAGTGATTTGAAAAGTACTCCAGGAGTACTAACTTTTGTTACTTGGAGTCCTAACTCCAGAACTGAGTCATTTGACGGGAAAATGGCCTCTAACATGGGTGTTTGCAAGTTTTCTGGGCAGACTTGGAATATTTTCTAAGTAAAAGTGCTGTTAGAAATTTTAGTGAACCAATATCTTTGAAAATTCATAACTAATTCGTTATAAGGCCGTTTCTTGTGTTCTTTATATCCCCGAAAAGGTAAGAAAGTATACTAACATATTTTCAACAGTTTGGTATGTTTTGACAAGGTCTAAGGCTCATTTTTGGTCAATGAAATTCGTACATCAGCAACATATTTTTCAGAAAAATATATATAGTTAGTATATCTTGTTTTTGGCATATCTTTTTCGTCGTAAGTCCGTTTTTAGTGGTTCAAGCGGCCATGTTTTCGTCTTTGAATGTATTTTCTAGTTCTTGGGTCCAAAATTAACCAAAACTCACTGAGTTTACCACGTTTTGCAAATAGGGACAGTAGCTTTATATATAGTGTTTAAAATGGTTTTTCATGGTTTATTCTTGTCCAAAATCTATCACCAACAACAACAAAACATCCCTTAATCTACCATACACCTTCCTAGGGTGTCATGGGTTCCCTAACATCATTTTTCAACCATTTTTCCATAGGTTCACTAGTAATTCATTTTATAGATAAAAATGATATAAAACATAAGTTTAGTGGTATAGATTTTTACATGCTTGTGCATAGACAATAAAAATACATAAACCTTGTAAGAAATTTGGTAGAACTTGTGAAAAATAAAATGGTAGACTTACTTGGATGGTTAGAAATTTTTAAGAGAAAAATCCTACTAATCCATAGGTTTATATCTCAAAATCTTGTAATGGATTAACACTAACACTTGAAAAATATACTTGGTCTTGAAAAACTTGATGTTTCTTCTTGTTTCTTGGTCTTGGTCATGGGTTTCAAAAGAGAAAGGAGGAAGAACTATTGTTGTTTTGATCTAAAAATATAAGTGTTCTATGTAAAAAAAAATGTTAAGTAAACTTTGAGGTGTTTGTAGTGGGATTTTTAGTTAAGACATGTGTCCCATGACACATATAGGACCGGCCACATGGGGGGGGGGGTGTTTAGTGGGAAATTTTTATGTATAAACTTGTTTACGGGGTACCGTTTAATGTATAGTTTTTGTAGTTTTAGCGTTATCGGGTACCGGGTTAATTAAAAATAAATTATAACGGAACAAGACGGAATATAACAAAGTTGTAAAAATTATAAAAATATAATTTTTGTAAACATTAGGTGTTTTGATAGATATTGCTTGGTTGGTACAAATATTGTTATAAGTTAATATAATTGAAGGTTTAAAAATATAAAACCTTAAAATATAAAATAATTAACTTTTACAATTTTAGTGGGAATATTACTAATATATAAAAATATTAGTGCCATAGTGGGAATTGTTTGGTGTATTGATTAAAAACTATAATCATGTGTTATTATTTATTTGAAGATAAATAAATATATATAACTTGAAATTGTATATATTCTACGAGTGGGATAGAATGCAAATGATGTCGTGATGAAATGTAGACTAACCCTAGTCTATGAAATGTATGATGAATGATGATGTGACTTAACCTACCCGGTTTCGTCAAATGAATATCTGTAAACCTAGTTTACGTGAAATGATGAATTGAAATCTGTGAATAGGAAAATGTCAAGACTTGGGAAAGTGACCTGAAATTGAGAATTGTGACAGTTAAAATACCATTTTATCGAGGAGGTTTCATGAATTACAATGGAAAAAAAGCCTTTGGATGAAGAACAAAAACAATAGAGAATGAACAAAAAGGTAGAGTTTGATGTTGTATTTATATTATGATCATGACGTACGAGTGAAATTGAAAATGAATGGGCAAGGTATGGGTCTACATGCTGGGAAAGTCTTTTGAGTACCTTGATTGATTTCCTTCAACAGTTGTGAAGACTTTTAAGTACCTTCCTTGATACACCTTTGATTTTCTACAAAGTTGGGTCAAGACTTTTGAGTTCCTTCGACAACAAGCTGATGTGTCATTTGTTGGTGT
This sequence comes from Artemisia annua, assembly GCA_014162995.1. Lineage (NCBI taxonomy): Eukaryota > Viridiplantae > Streptophyta > Magnoliopsida > Asterales > Asteraceae > Artemisia > Artemisia annua. The sequence continues at coordinate 92,273 of LBNU01032838.1, forward strand.
GCTTATGTGGCACCCTCTCAAGGCTCTACAAACAAAATTGCTTCTACTTATATAATAGGTAGATATAATACATGGAGCACTCTCTCTCTAAAATTTTCAGATTTACAAGAAATAATGCATGGTTTACAACACTTTAATACACCTAATTTTCAGAATTACAACAAAGTAAACATATTGTACAACCAAAACAAGCGTGGTGTCATTTTAAGACCAAAATTCTATCAAACAACATTAATGCTATTAAAATATAGTCATTAAAACACCCCTTATATATATAAAAAAAAACAAATTATCAAGCATTGGTTACAACTATTTACAGCACAAAGATAACTAAAAAAGTATTATCCAACACATTTATTTACAGCACAAAGATAACCTTAAAAATAAGAATCAAAACCCTAATCTTGTATTTGGNTTTTTTTTTTTTTTTTTTTTTTTTTTTTTTTTTTTTTTTTTTTTTTTTTTTTTTTTTTTTTTTTTTTTTTTTTTTTTTTTTTTTTTTTTTTTTGTTTTAAATCTTTATTCAAAGCCTCAAGTTAAATTAAATTTCCATGTAGTATATGTTTTTAGTGTTTATTAAGTAAATGACTTTATTAGTAGTATAATGTAGTATATGTTCTTAGACTTTGTTCTCAGTAGTATATGTAATATATGTTGCATGGAAAGGCCTGTTGTTGTTGCCTACTGTCTCGCATGGTCTGATAATATAGAAAATATGGATAACTATTAAATGTTTTAGACCCGAACCCGACTAACCCGAGTTCAAATAGGGTCGGGTTCGGGTATGTTATTTTTGACCTCGACCCGACTTGGACCTGACCCGACCAACCCGACCCGATTAACACCCCTATTATGGAACATGGAAAGTGGGTGGATAAATTCAAATTGCATGCATGGTTTTCGTTGACTTATATCTCCTAGTACACTTTAAAATATGAAAAAGATATGTTAATAGTAAGAAATAATGACTACTTGGTCTACAAAACCATGTCTCCTTATTCTGGTCTGCAAAATCATGTCTGCATTATTTGTGTCTGCTTATTTTTGTGTGCATATTCTAGTCTTTGTATTAGGATTTTGGATTTATAATGTTAGTCTTGTTTGCTTATTTTGGTCTTGATTTGTTTTGTTAATTTAGGAATATCGTGCGAGGGTCTACGCTAGAAGCAAACTCAATTACTTTCCGTTAATCAAAGACAGACTAGGTTTGGACCGTTGTGTATTGTTTAGGTTGACATGTTTCGGGCCGTGGCTTGATTTGACTTATGTTGACAATAAGGAGGATCTTATCCATTATATGCTTGAGAAGCAAGTCTTATTTGATAAATATCACTATGATTTGCCACTCATATATAAGGTTAATTAACATTTCCTTCACTTTGGTCGTCGTGAATTTTGCATCATAACTGGATTTAAGTTTGGGATTGTCAGTATCCGTAAGTTTAGGGAGGGTGATATCAGTTTTCGTGATCAAGTATTTCCGGAGAAGATAGGGCGGTGTGTTAAAAACATAGATCTTCTATCTGTTATTGAGGATGAAGAGCGTTTCACGAAACTATTAGATGAAGACTCAATACGAGTTATTCTTTTGTTATATTTGGAAGTCATATTTATGGGTCGTGAGTTAGGATCTGTTGTTGATGATGTATTTCTAAGAAGACTCAATAGTTACCGGTGTTTGCTGTGTCGGATCGCTGTGTCGGATCTGTGCATAATCGGTGTGAGTTACCGGAGAAGATTACTAATGGGTGTGAGTTACCGGAGAAGATGACTAAAAACTGAGAGTGTTATTCCATGTGTGTGTTTTGGTGTGTGTTATTTGGTGTGTGTTTTTAGTTCTCGAGGTTACTTTTGATTTTGAGTGGGAGTCTAACCAAAATCTTAAAGTTGTACTTTTTGTTCTTTTCCAAGATTTTTTTTTACTTTCCCCATGTACTTTTTGCACGTGAATAATGTAAGTCGAGTAGCCGCCGGTTGAGTAGCCGCTGGTTGAGTAATTTCGGTAGTTATGTGGGCCCATTATAAGTAACTAACTGTACTTGCATAAGGACACGTGTCGCGTTTTGGGTGGAGCTGCGGAGTTGAGTAGTCGCACATGATCATTTTGGAGATTTAGTTAAAAGCTGACCGGGACCAAAAAATATTTTGTACTAAATTAGTACCTGTAACGAAAAACTTATTTTGCATCCTCAACATTTTTTATTATTTTTTTTATTTTATTTTATTTTTTATTTTCTAATAAAAAGTGTACGCAATTTCATTTCAATTTACACAGTCACCACACCATCAATCGCGACCAATCATATCTCCGATCACCGGCGATCTCAACTAACACATACACCGGTACGTAACCACACACTCTCACATAACGTTACATCATTCACGTACTTCTGTTCGATTTGCTTTATTTGTCACGTTTTGTATTTACATGCTTCGTTTATGATCTGATTAATTAATTAATTATGCTTAAACTAATGTTTATAGGTTGTTAGACTGATTATGTTGCCTATAAGGTGTAGGAGACGTTGCGAGTTGTAGTTACGTAATCGGTTTTCGTTTGGATGTCGAAATTAAGGTGTTTCGTTTAGTCGAGTTTCGGCGTTAAAGTGAAAGGAATTAGGTGTACGTTTGGACATCTGGTGCTCAATGTAGTTAGTTTTGGTAGAAATGCGTATCGCGTTTTGGTAGTTAATGAGGTGATATTCTTTTTTTGTTCGTTAAGGTAACTGTTTTAGGGGTTTAGACATGTGTGAGATGTTTTTTCGTATATAGCTGTTTCAGTTTTGGATGAAAATGGTAGTTATTTATTACTCTCGAAGCGTCCTGGTAAATTAGAAGTTAGGTTGTTTTATTGCTGAATTCGGCGATTTAAGTTTTTGGAAACAGGAGTAAGTTTGGACATTTTAATGCTTAATGTAGGAAGTTTTTGGTAAAAAATTTGCTTGTCACATTTCAGTAGTCAATGGGGTGATAGTCTAATTTTTTGTGGCGTAAACTGACTGTTATAGGCATTTAGACATTGTTATTGGTACTACGTTGTTTCATTTTTTTGTCAGTACCTTTTTACCAATAGTGATGAAATCAAAAGTCGAATCAAACTGTACAAGATGTTGTATTTACTTTTAGTTATATTAGATAATGGCACACACGTAATTGACTGTTTTGTTAAGGGTTATGTTACTAATTGTTCTTTATGCTGAGTTTGTGTTATGTGTCTATTAAGCGAGTTTCATATTCGTTAGGTTAGTGCTTGTGAGTTTTGTCCAACATTTAGAATTAGGTTGTTTTTATTTAGGTTGAATTCGGTGTCTAAGTTTTAGGAATCAGGAGTACATTTGGACACGTAATGCTCAATGTAGGTACTTTTGATAGTGATATGGCGATAGTCCTTTTTTTTCACTTCTATAAATAACTGTTTTAGGTGTCTAAACATGTTTATTGATATAATATATTGCTGTACAGTTTTTAGGGCAAATTGGACCAAAATGTATCCAACAATACCCAAAATTACTATCATATGTAGTCAACTTTAAAATATCAATGTTGACTACATACAATAATAATTTTGGTAAAGTTAAGTACATTATGGTGCAATTTGCCCTAGTTTTTTAAGAAAATGACGAGTGTATTTATTACTGTACTATTGAAGCGCGCTTGTATTCGGACGTTGTTATGCTTTCCTTTTAAGTATCTTTTTGGGAATAGTAATGGAATTAGAGTTCGAGCCAACTGTCCAAGATGTCGTATTGTAGTTATACCAGATAATAGTGCAAGCATAAGAGTATTAGGTTGAGGTTTATTTCTAAGCATTTCCAATTGTTGTTACTTTATTCTGGTATGTGTCTGTTAAGAAGTTTAAATCGGTATTTACGAGGTTAGTAATTGGGAGTTTGGCCCACCGTCAAAATTAAGATGTTTCTATTTAGTAGAATCTGGCATTTAAGTTCCTGGAATCAGGACTCAAGAGTATATTTGGACATTTTATTGCACAATTTTGGTACTTTAGATAGGAAAATCATGTCACACACTCAGACTTTAGTAATCAATGAAGTTATAGACTTTTAGAAGTCTAGACTTTACATGTTTGTTGATATACTTCTGTTTATGGCAAGTCTATTCATTACTATCGAAGCATGTTGTTATTAGCACTGTGTTGTTCCTTTATGTTTTCAGTACCTTGTTGGGCAACATTGATGGAATTAAATGTTGATATTCACATTTCTAATGAAAATGGGCAGTGTATTGATTACCATTATAGCGTCCTGGTATTTACAAGCTAGGCTGTTTTATTTAGTTGAATTCAGCGATTTAAGTTTCAGGAAACAGGAGTACTTTCAATGCTAAATGTAGGCACTTTCTGGTAAAAAAATTGCTTGCCACATTTGAGTTGTCAATGAGGTGATAGTCTTTTCTTGATCCGTAAAGGACTGCTGTAGGCGTTAGACATATTTGTTGGTATAATGCTGTTCAGTTTCGAATGAAAATGTTGAGTCATTACCACTGAATCATCCTTGTAACAGGATGTTGTTATTGGTATGGTGTTGTTTCATGTTGCTTCAGTACCTTTTACTTTTAGCTATATTAGATATTGGCACACACATAATTGACTGTTTTGTTAAAGGTTATGTTCAAGCGTTGCTAATTGTTACTTTATGCTGAGTGTGTATCTACTAAGCTGGGTTTCATATTCATGAGCTTAGTGCTTGGGAGTTTGGTTCAACATCTAATATTAAGTAGTTTTTATTTAGGTCGAATTCGGCGTCTAAGTTTTAGGATTGAGGAGTACATATGGACATTTAATGCTCAATGCAGGTAGTTTTATTAGACAAATCATGTTACATTGCAGTACCCTATATGAGGTGATACAAGGATAGTCCTTTTGTTTTTGTTATGTAAAGTAACTGTTTTAGGTGTTTCAACATGTATGTATATTGCTGTTTAGTTTTTAGGGAAAATTGTACCATAGTGTATTCAACTATACCAAAATTACTATTGTATGTAGTCAACTTAAAAATTTCCTTATAAGTTCCGTACATACAATAGGTAATTTTAATGCTGACTACATTACAATAAAGTTTATACATTACGGTGCAATTTGCCCTAATTTTTATTGAAAATGGCGAGTGTATTTATTACTGTACTATCAAAGCGTGCTAGTATTCAGATGTTGTTATGTTTTGTTTTAAGTACCTTTTTGGGCATAGTAATGGAATTAGAGGTTGAACCAACTGTCCAATATGTCGTATTGTAGTTATACCAGAGAATAGTGCAAGTGTAAGAGTATTACATTAAGGTTTATTTTTAAGCATTTTCAATTGTTACTTTATTCGAGTATGTCTATTAAGAAGATTTTTAGTCGGTATTGGCGAGGTTAGTAATTGGGAGTTTGGCCCAATGTCGAAATTAGGATGTTTCTCTTTCGTAGAATTTGGCATTCAAGTCTCACGAACAGGACTCAGGAGTATATCTGGACATTATATTGCACAATTTTGGTACTTCAGATAGGAAAATCATGTCACATACTCACACTTGAGTAGTCACTGAGGCTACAGTCTTTGGGAGTTTAGATTTTACACATGTTTGTTGATATAATTCTGTTCAGTTTCAAATGAATACGGCAAGTATATTCATTACTATCGAAGCATGTTGTTATTGGCACTGTGTTGTTCCTTTTTGTTTTCAGTACCTTCTTGGGCAACATTGATGGAATTCAAGGTTAAAGCAGGCAATTTAAGATTTCCAATATACTTTTAGTAATATATGTTATTATTCAAGTTTTGGCATTGGAGTTTCAGGAATTAGGAGTACATTTGGACATATGGTGCGTACCTCGCTCCGGCGGGATTGGGTGGTGTTGTTGATTTGGACGTATGGTGCTCAATGTAGGCAGTTTTGGTAGAAAATGCATGTCGCGTTTGGGTAGCTAGTGAAGTGATGTATAGTTCAGTTTTGAATAAATACGGCGACAGTACATTTGGACATTACAATGCTTAATTTAGGCACTTTTTGGTCTAAAATTGCTCTGTCACATTTAGTAGTTAATTAGGTGATTCATGATAGTTTTCTTTTTTGTTCCTTCAAGTGACTGTTATAGGAGTTTAGACTTGTTTGTTGTTATAATGCTGTTCAGCTTTAAATAAAAATTTGAGCGTGTTCGTTACTATTGTAGCATCCTTGTAACTGGACGTTGTTATTGGTACCGTGTTGTTTCTTTTTGTTTTTAGTACCTTTTTGGCAACAGTGATGGAATTTAAGGTCGAAGCAAACTGTGCAAGATGTTGTATATACTTTTAGTTTTATTAGAGAATAGTGCACGCATAATAGTCTGTTTGTTAAGGTTTATGATAAAGTGTTTCTAATTGTTACTTTATGCTCAGTATTAAGATGAGTTTCATATTCATTAGCTTAGTGCTTGGAGTTTTGGTTCAACATCTAAAAATAGGTAGTTTTTATTTTGGTTTAATTTGGTGTCTAAGTTTTAGGATTGAGGAGTACATATGGATATCTAATGCTTAATGAGGTAGTTTATTTAGAAAAAAACATGTTACATGTCAGTAATCTATGAGGTGATACAGTGATAGTCATTTTTGTTCCTGTTTTAGGTGTTTTGACATGTTTGTTGATATATATATTATTGTTTAGTTTTAAGGGAAAAATTGCACCAAAATGTATCATACTATAACAAAATTACTATTGTATGTGTCAACTAGAAAATGACCTATTTTATGTATTAAACTCGTTTTTTGTCTTATTGTTTGTGATTTGACTACATACAATAGGACTTTATGGTAAATTTGGATACAATGTGGTGCAATTTTAAATGGTTCGAATGCATAGAACATAACAAAAATCAAAATCTGTGTATACAATAGGAAATTTCAATGTTGACTACATACAATAGTAATATTGTTAAAGTTAAATACATTATGGTACAATATGCCCTAGTTTTTAATGAAAATGGTGAGTGTATTAACTGTACTATTGAAGAATGCTTGTATTTGGAAGTTGTTATGTTTTCTAAGTACCTTTTTGGACATGGTAATGAAATTAGAGGTAAGATGTCGTATTGTAGTTATATTAGAATAGTGCAAACATAATAGTATTTCGTTAAGGTTTCTAATAAAGCATTTTCAATTGTTACTTTATTCGAGTTTGTGTTATGAAGAAGATTTTTAATGGGCATTCACGAGGTTAGTTATTGCGAGTTTGGCCCAATGTCGAAATTAGGATGTTTCTATTTAGTAGAATCTGGCATTTAAGTTTCAGGAATCAGGACTCGGGAGTATATTTGGACATTATATCTGATAGGAAAATCATGTCACACACTCACACTTCAATAGTCAATGAGGTTATAGTCTTTAGGAGTTCAGATTTCAGACATGTTTGTTGACATAATTCTGTTCAGTTCTAAATAAATATGGTAAGCGCATCTGCGCATTCATTACTAGTGAAGCATGTTGTTGTTGGCACTGTGTTGTTCCTTTTTGTTTTCAGTAACTTTTTGAACTACATTGATGGAATTAAAGGTTAACGCAAGCAGTTCTAGATTTCCAATTTACTTTTAGTTAGATCGAGTCATTAAGCTTTTTCGATGAGTTTCCCACATCGGCGTATAAGCTCAGAGCTCTAGATTTAAATTTTAAGCATATAGTGGTAGTATGATAAAGCTTTTCAGGACATGTCAAACATATGGCTGCTATTGTGTTAAAGGAACAGATATCTCATCCTAAGTTGATTATGTAGAGAGGTATATTGTGTTTCGTTTCATTGGTAAGCCTATAGTTAGATAAAAGGGGAAAGATTTACCTTTTAAATCAGCCAGGTGAATAGTGCATTGACACTCTAAAAACCGAAAAAGAAAAAAAGAAATACGGCATTCCCGCTGTTAAACTCTGTACCAATTCAGCCTGTTTGTCTAGCCTCAGATAAGGCTATTCATCCCTTCACCTTTGTATTGCAACTTTTGTTTTCTTGCACCATCCCCATTATTATGTCGTTGATGTTAGTCTAATATCTCAAGTTTGTTTATCTTTTAGACCGGCTATAGTCTATTGTTATTGATATTAACTTGTCGATTTATTATTTCTTAAGTGAATGCCGGTGATTCTTGTACATGTGTTCTTAATATTATCCTGCTTTTGTAAGGTTAGGCTTTTTGTTGAATAATTCTTTTGAAAGTTGAGTGTTTATGCTAGTTGATGCTAAATTGCTAAGTAGTTGTTAAAAAATTTGTTTTGATAAAGTCTACTTTGTATTGCGTATTTGCTGATATTGATTTGAAATTTAGCAATATGGTGCTCTAATATTTAATGTTGTTAAATTTTGACATTTATTGACGCCTATTCTTATTTCTTCCTCAAGTCGATTATATGTATACCTGTATTTGTATATTTACATGTCACATGTATACACTTGCATCTTCTGGAAATCATGTGCGTAACTTTGATGAGCACTCTTTTTGTTAAAAAAAAAAAAAAAAAAAAATACTGCCTCAGTAAGAAAGTTACTTCATAAAACTCAAGTTGATGTGCCAGAATCCGAAGATGATTGTTACCCCTGGTTAAATTGCATGCTCATATAATTTGTGTTTCATCCAACATCTTCTTTCCCATTGATCATTGTAATAATGACTATGATATAACTGAAACACTGCTATTGTAAATCACTTTGTGCAGGTTATTCTGGAGGACATTGAATTTTCTTAGCATAGATGCCTGTTATGAAACTTCTAGGCACCAATTCTACAGATTCAATGAAAGTTGATGATGGATGCGATTCATTGGGTACTTTCATCAGACAAGCCGTTGGAAAAGAGCCTTTATTTTCGTTATCAAGGACAGGAGACAGCCCTTTGCAGTGGATACAATTACTTCATGATATGGATCAACAAGGTATCCTTGAATCTTATTAATGTCCAAAGTTATCTGGATACAAATGTGGGAATGTAAAAATAATTGGATATCAGTGGCCTGGATTCATGAGCGTTCGAACCTAATGGGGCTAAGGTGCTTAGGTAAACAAAGAAGAATAATTCTCTAAAGTTACACACTTTAAAAAGTTGAAGTAAAGGCAGCATGTTTTGTTTAATTGTCAAGTTGAGAGTGCTCCTTTTTGCAGATGTCCTGTAGTCTGTTAGTGTTTCAAAAAGTTGACTGGAGTATGGTCTGGCATTAACTAGGCAGTGCATTCCTTGTGCAGAGTTTCCTGGGTGGCCCTTGCTTGCTCCTAAGAAGGTTCAGATGCAGAAATGTGATAAGTGTTCCCGCGAATTCTCTTCAACAATCAACTATCGGAGACATAAACGGGTGCATCGCCGGTCTATGAACTTCCATAAGGTTTTCTTACTTTAATTTAAACCTACTATGTGTAGTATTATATCCCCATTTATATGTATCTATACTATCCCCTACAATGTTGATTAATCAACCATTGTTGTTATAGTTTTTAGAACTTGGGTCCATAGTACCATTTTCCGTCGCCTACATGAATATATGTTCTAATATGGTAGCCTTCACTTTCATTGTTTAGGATCCTCAGAAGTATAGAGATTTACTTGGAGCATTTTGGGACAAAGTAAGAGCGTCGTTGTCTAATTGAGGAAGTCTTTTACCAATATTACCATGCTGTTATGCTCACTACTTTGTGCAATGCAGCTCTCATATGATGCAGCTAAGGAAGTTATGTCATTTGAGGATGTTACTCTGGAGGTACACATCTGGTTGTCATTTTTTCACACCTGTTCTGGGATGCTCTTATATGCTCAACGAGCCATCACTTTAGTTATTAGGGAGAATTACATAAAATACCACATAGTTTCACTATTAACGGCAAAAAACCAGTTAATGACTTGTAGTTGTCGACGACATTTCTGGGTTCAATGCCTCATCCGGGACAAAAGTGGAACTGTGAGTATTTCATGTAATTCTCCCTAACTGTTAATCTTGATTCTGTGATTTCTGTCTAATTTTCTGCTTCTAAGGGGTGGGGTGTTTCGTATTTGTGTTGAGAAACGGATTTTTCTTGTCACAGAATTAAGTTTTAAAGGTTTGGATAGACAGTTCTGCTTCCGAATAATCAGTTTGATACCAACTGCGAGAAAACATGATTGATTACGATAAAGTTACCTATTGATCTTTTTCTGTAAAGACTTCTATTTCCATTTTATAAATTTGTTATTATTTTTTTCTTTCACACAATGCCCTTTGGTGGTCATTTTATGAATTAATACCTTGAATAATTAGAATTTTCCAAACAATAAACACAGGATTATCTGATTATCACAAATTAAACACATCTAAACACTATTATTATTACTGAATCCTGATAAACTAATTCTAAGTATTCAATATATCATAATAACTTTTCTAAAAAACATCTAAACACCCCCTCAAATAGTGAAATGCACTCATATTAATTCTCTGCATTTCCATTTCTTCTATAATCAATCCTGTTGCACAGATTTATCTTTTTAGTCTGCCTTCCTAAATTTATAGATAAGATTATTCCCAGTTTTGGAGTATAAACTTTCAATGTTTCCTAAGCAGAGTTTCTAATTGTTCCTTCCTTGTAGAAAGTTACAGGCTCTTCCATAGTTTGGAATGTTTCAGCAAATCTGCGGAAAGCAGCTTATATATTTTTTCCTCAAGTTTATGTGAAGGCTGGCTCTGATCTTGTGGTAATATGTTTCTTAAAGGCTTTTATATTTCTTACCCTCACATGCTCTCTATTTATTTATTTATTTTTTAATTTTATTTATTTATTATTTAATTATTAGTATCTTTTCATTTAATTTTATATCATGTTCTTTTATAATCATTTGCAGGATATCATCCAAGGTAGTCCATCAAGGCTTTCGATTACTTCCCAGGAATTGTTTAGCATACTTGATAATGCTAGCGAGAGAACATTTCTATGTGCTGGAACTGCTGAATCATTGCAAAAATATGTTTTTGATGGGGATGCCGAGAAGATTGGCCTTCAGACTGAAAACTTAATTGCCTGCACCAGCTTTCTTGTTGAACGGAAATTGGTATTTTCTTATGTTTCTTTATTATTAGTAAATAGGTTGTTATTAAGATATATTCTACCATGCTGATTTTGCAATCTGTTAGGATACAGATTTTGTTGCTCCACTAATTATCCCATTGAGTTTGTACTAGTATTTTTGCCAAGCCAGCTTCTAACTTTTGTACAGAAATTTTCACTGGAGAGATAACTTTGTCATTTCAACTATGAATCTGTTTCAATTCGAGTGCTTTACAATAAAGATTTTTTAAATCTAAAATCCAAATGAAAATTCCTACACCTAGAATTATACACCAAAAAGAAATTCCTAGTCAATTTCTAACCAAGCGTCTCAGCATTTGATAAACTTCTTTCTAAAAAGTGCCATGTTAACCGTGAGCTTGTGGTGAGAAAAGTTGAAATTCCTGCTAGTGGTTTGCAATATTATTTTAATCATTTAATCTTAGGGAGTGTGACTGTCTACCCTCGGGTATTGTTGTTGTGATTTAACCTTAGGGGGTACCCTTCGGCATACCATCTGACTGCCATTATGTTTCAATAATTGTAAAGAAATTCTGAAGGAATATGGTGCTCTACCAAGACCGCAAGACATCTATAATTTTACAATCAAGGCATCAATAACTTCAAAAGTATGTCTCAGTTTTAATAGATGTTTTCTTTTGTTTAATGTGGATTAATCAAATTTATCAAATATCACATTAAACATCAGACACCCTAATGCATTGCGAACGCATCAGCTGAGGCATTGCGAACGCACGCATCAGCTGAGACATGCATCTATAATTTTTAAAAGAATTTTACAATCAAGGCATCAATAAGTTCAAAAGTATGTCTCAGTTTTAATAGATGTTTGCTTTTGTTTAATGTGGATTAATCAAATTTATCAAATATCACAATAAACATCAGACACCCTAATGCATTGCGAACGCATCAGCTGAGGCATTGCGAACGCACGCATCAGCTGAGGCATGCATCAACGCTTTTTGGCGCATCATGTACTTTAGACCTTATAACATGAATTTGGACTTACGAATATATAGTGGGCTTCTTATAATTGGCTTTACGTGTAATATGTGGGTCCAATTTGATCAATTCTTAATAAAAGTAACAGATACGAGACACAAACCTTGGATCAAATCCAAATATGACTTCTAGTTTAGTCTTGGAGGAGTTAGAGACACAACTTTTCATGGATGCATTTGATTTGCTTCTAATTATTCAAAAATGAGACTTAAGATCTTCGTTTTTGACTATTTATATATTTTAGCAATATGGAATCTCAAACTATGAGACTGCATGGTATCTTTTGGTATTAAATGTGGTATTAATGTGTTTTGTCTACTATATATAATTTAGAAGTATTTTTTTTAATAATATTGTCGCCTCAGCTACGTGATGCGTGCGTCTTCGCCTCGGCTTTTTGACCCTTGATTTCTTCTCACTTTTTAATTTGTGGTCAGGTGAAAGCATGCCTTGCATACAAAGATGCGGAAGCATTGAGATGCCAGAAGTTGCTATTCGAGGAGGAGGAAGCTGTTCAGAGAAGGTATGCCATTGCTATCTCTGTTCATTTTCTACCACGCGGTGCTTCTTATTCCTACTCTATATGTATTTCTGCCTACAAATCAGAATGTGTTACCTACTTTGTTTTCTAATTTTTCTATCTATTTATGCTCTTTATGGAATAGCTCATAATAAAATGTAGAAGTGTTTATATTCTTGGATACATAGCAATTGTTCAGAAACCCTCATATATTGTTGGTTTGACCACAAACACAATATTATATAACTTCAGAAAATATTATTGTCTTACATATGGATAAAGTCGTTATGTTATTTAATAAGTATCTGCATTTATTAATAAAATAATTTAGGCGGTTTTATCCATTAAAAGAACACTTTGGGTGCTTCCAGATTCATTTTACCCAATTTCATTCCAAACTTTTTTATATTGTCAGTTTGACTCCTTAGAGATAATACGTAACCCTAATTGTCCATTCATAATCTAATCAGTTGAAGTTGCCACCTCTACTTATTAGAAATATGAGCTCCAGATATCTTAACACAATCAACTAAGCATCATCACAGAAATTTTCTGCATATAATTCCCTTTGAAGCATTATCTGATTTGACTGCGTACCATTGAACGCACACTATAACGGTGTAATGAAAGTTAATATGCATAGTTAAATCATACATATATAAAGTGATGCATATCAGTTTCCGGACATGCTTGTAGTATGAAACCCCCTTCTCTGACTAAGATATCTGCTATTCAAGCTGTTCTCTCTATATTTGGCTTTTCTGCTAATGCCTGTTCTTTACAGAACCTACGGGAACAATGTCTGTTATTTGTATGTTTATCAAGAATATGATAGGAACCCAATATTCTTATAGTTGAAATAAAAGGAAATGCTGACGAAATACAAAGTTTAGAGTGCTTTTGAGAGGCAGACATCTCTCCCTGTGACACTCTGGTTAACCCTGAATCCCTGATTTAGTAATTAAATATTGCTGTAGATAAAATCCTTATTTATAGTGTGTGTGTGTGTGTGGTTTTTTTTTTTTTTTTTTTTTTTTTTTTTTTTTTTTTTTTTTTTTTTTTTTTTTTTTTTTTTTTAATTGCATGTTAAACATGGAAATAGTACGATTGCATAAATTAATGATAACACAGCTCTAACACAATGTAGTAAATTTGTTTGCATGCAATTGCTGGGGCATGGGTGTTGAACGTTCTATCTGTTCCTACTTTCTTAGTAAGGAAGGTTTCGAAACTGCTTAATAGTTGGGTTCGTTGTTAATTTAATGCTCTTTCTATATTTTTGAACATAGGCAAGCTAAGCTATTAGAAAGAAAAAGACAAAGAAAGCTGCGGCAGAAGGAACAGAGACTAAAAGACCAGTTGAATGGTGCGAAGGTAGATGTATATGTTGCTGCTTCGGACATTTTTGAGGCTACTCCGTCAGAGGCTGATCCTTATATTCCAGATGAAAATGTCTTCACGCCTCTTGACTCCGCTCGTCTGTCAAACAATGAAGGCGCCATTGATAGTGAAGCTCAAGGTGGGTCTACCAATGATCAGTCAAGTTCAACCACTAATCGAAATCGTGAGCATCAAAAGATTCACAAGAATGGTTTTCAGCCTTTTGTGGCTCGATGGCAGGGGCCAAATTCGCAAAAAGGTGGCCGAAGCAACATTAATGGTGATCACAAATTAAAACGAGAACAAGCACACAAGCACAGAGAACAAAGGGCTGCTGTAAATAATGGTAGTAAAGTTTGGACCAAGAAACACAAACCTGAAAATGGTAGTGGGGAGTTTGTAAAAATGAGAGAAGAGAATGATGCAATTAATCAAACTGATCAGAGTAACTGTCAACTTATGATTGGTTCCATATCGGTGACAGTGAGAAATAGTCCAGGACAGCAAAAGTTCGATAATCTGGCTGACATTCAAGATACTTGCAATACAGATCTCAGTAACTGTTCTACTGTAGAGCTTTCGAGGCCCCAACAAGACACAACATATCAGTTGGCAGAGAGCATCAGTAGGGAGGCAGAAAACGAAGCTGACGAAATCATGCCTACCGTGAGTTATAATGATTCATGTGAGTTGAATGTAAACAACAGCGAGGGTACAAATGCTTCTCATCCACAAATGGAAGATGGGTCTAATCAGGAGGGCATGCCATTCTCTGTTCCTGCAGCAAAAGCTTTCCTTGCACAGAGTATGCACACACTTCCCCATATCATCTATTTGTATTTTTTCTAATTGAAGTTGGAAAAATGGGCAGGTTGGGTGGGTCAAGTAACAGGTCACAACAAGGTATCTTTTTGGTAAAGTTTGGGCCAGGTTGACCCAAAAAGCTTTTGGTCCAAAATTTTAAAGTCTTATAAGGTAGTGTTTTTTAATAATGTTGAATTGTGAATAAAATGATTTATTTGGTTTTATGCATTTATAGTACACTTTGGGTGACTTTCAACCCTTTTCATCTGTAGCTATGTGTTGTGCATTTATAGTGTAATTCTACCCATTCATCAGTAATAGATGAAAATTGCCTTCCTAGTACTTGTAGCGTTGAGCCTTTTTAGTAGCAATTTTAAATATAAACATTGTTTTACCTAGAAATGCCTTTGGTTAATTACAATGTTCTAAATTGTATGCTCCTTTAATGGATCTTCCTTTTAACGGATCTTTAATGGATCTTTTTAACTACTCAAAGGGAAGAATTGCTCTGTTAGCGTCTCACTAGTACTAATTTTTTTCAGGATGGAAAGAGGCAGCCTCGGGGGACCATGTAAAGTTGGTTATATCCTCATCTGAACCGCCCTGTCAATTTAATACTCAGAACAACCATTATTTATCTGAATCTCAGGAGCGTGTAGTTCTTGCTAACACAGAGAATCGATTGGGAAACATGGTGGCAGTCGGGTCCCCCACCCATGGAAATGTTAAACCTCAGTATAGAACAAAGCCCAAGAAGGGAATGAAGACAAAGTATATACCAAAACAGAGACCTGCTAATTAAGAGGTAAGAGTTAATTACAACACTAGAAACCCCATCAATATCCTTTAGAAAAGTATGTGTGAGTTGGTTGCTTGTTAAAAGAAGAATAGAGAAAACTAATACGATTTGGGTTCATCGTAATAGTACCCGACAATGTGCAGTTTTTTTATAGCCAAGGTTCCCAGCTTACCGGTGGGGTTGAGAAACAAATTTTGTTGGTACTTGAATTTCTTAACATTTTTTGGGTGGGGGAAGGGGTTTCCTGTTTAGTTTGGAATTTTGTTTAGTGAGAAGTTTTTTTTGTAGCTGCTTCGTGTACTGCATTTGGATTATTTGTTTGAAATAAATCACAATATCCTCTATTGTTTTGGATTTTTTTTTTGTTGAGATTTTAGTAAACAACTTAGAAACTTATATCCATCTTTTGAGTCTCGAGTCCGTGACCATGATATTGGTGGGTTCTTGCTAGATGATCCAGTATTCCCAGGCCAAATGTTTAGATTGAGATTGGATGTTTGTTATTGTGTTCTTTTAGTAGATTATCTCTTTAGCTTGTTAGATGCAGTTAACGCGTTGTACTTGACGTGTAGCATTAGTCGTGTTTAGGTATACAGTCACTGTCAGTTTGTTACTAACATACTTGATACTGTAACTTTTATACGCAAAACATATTCCATGCAACAGTCTATACATTATCTGGGAAAAGAGAAAGTTTAAATGATAATTTTTGTTGCGGATAGAAACAGAATAACATGTTTGGTATATATTAACTTGGTTTACTCACAAGAGATTTAAGGGTTCAAACCTTGTTAGGTGTCTGCATTTGAGGGTGGCCAATGAAGGGTCGGAATCTGGATTAACCCGGTGAGGCTGTACATCTAAAAAAAAGGCTAACCTAAACAAGAAAAACCCTACTCTATCCGTTTGTAGGCGGTAACTTGTCGCATGAAACTCGAAACCTCTAGTTATAATTGTACAGATGTTTCTCCATGTGTATCTTTCGGTCTTCCTAATAGCAGTGTGCTAGTAATAACTTAATTTTTTATAAAAGGTGCGGGTAATTTTTCTACTAAAATATATAGATTAATAAGCTAAGTTTATGGGCGTTTGGATTAGCTTATCTAGTGATTTATCGGCTTATCCGAATCTAGCAAAATTGAATCCACTTTCTTTTCACTTATGGAAATATCAACTTGTGTCATGAAGTGCATTTTTACTTATTGATTATTGGTTGTGTGACATTGTGTTTGTAAAAGAAGTTACGATATGTGTATCCTAAATCTAATAACTAAAGAATGTGCTCAGAAAGTCAGAATTATTTCCACAGTTTTATGCAACAATACATAATTTTTGTTATTTTGCCTTTGAATTACGAAAAATGAGAAACAAAACAAAAAGACAACTGATTAAGTAAATCCAAAACATTGTTATATGTGATCATGAAAGTTACAAAAAGGCCAGACACTTTCACTGAACACACCACTTACGTGTCAAACTTAAACACCACCAACTGCCATCTATGCACCCACAAATCAATACCCCTTATCCAAATTCCCAAACACACCCATTATTCTCACACACACACAAACACAAAGACAAAAGAAATAAAAATGTCAGGTGGAGTAGCACCAACACCCTTAACAACCGAAAAACCCATCCTTCGTTTCACCCACGGCCTATTATCCTTCCACAACATTAACGCGGTCGCGCTCACTATCATCCTGGCCTTTTCCGGGATGATAGGAGCGCAGGATGTCGCGTTTGTACTTTTGTCCTTTTTCTACATGTTTTTCATAGCCAAATTTGCTTTTCCTACTTTATCAAAAAAGTCCGTGGACCCGCCTATATTCGCGGACCACGGAAAGATCCTAAATATCTATGTTAGCATAGGTGCTATAATAGGCCTACTACTCCCTGTAGCATATATGCTGCATGGAGTACTAGAAGGTGACAAAGAGGGTATTAAAGCAGCTGCACCACATGTTTTTTTATTAGCTAGTCAGGTTTTTATGGAAAGTGTAACGTTTTCGGGTGGTTTTTCGTTACCTGTTCGTGTTTTTGTACCGGTTGTTTATAATTCTATGAGGATGTCTGCAATATTGGAGTGGGTTAAAAGTGAAATTATGAAAGTGAATGAAGGGGAATTTGGTAGTGAAAAAAGGTTGTTGTTTGGGAGAGTGCTTGCTATGGTAAATATGGTGTTTTGGGGGTTTAATCTTTTTGGGTTTTTGTTGCCTGTTTATTTGCCTAAGGCTTTTAAGAAATATTATGCTTCTAGTGATGAGAGTAAAGATTCATAGCTAAGGGGTTTATGAATAAAATGATTGTAAATTCTGTTTCTTTTTTTAAGCATGTTATGGTTTTGCATACAACTGGTTGTAATGGAGTCGAATGGACTCGTGATCTGGAATTGTTTCAGTGAATATATGTGATATTAGTTTGATAATAATCAAATCGAGCTCAAGTGAAATAGAATCGACCATATACGGACACTATGACTCTATGAGCTAGTCGAGTATAACTTTCAAGTCCTGTTTGATCATACCAGAGGCGGAGACATGAGGGGGCAGTTGGGCACGTGCTCCCTAGTGAAAAAATTTGTAGCGTAAATTTTTTAAAACATCTGACTGTTTTTGTAATTTGCCTTTTAACAAACGGATTTGTATGTAGTTTTTAAATATTATCACAGTTTGCCTTATTGATCACAATTTTTTGATTCCTACACCATCTATGTTATATGATCAAGTTGAGCTGACAAGTATACTTGAGCCCACTGGCGGAACTATGTAGGGGCAGGGGAGGGTCTAGGCCTCCCAAAAATTTGCGGCACTTAGTGTAAATATTATAGGTTTTAGGGGTAATTTAGTTGATGTTACAAACAAATCTCCGATTCGGCCCTACAAAATAAATTCGGCCCTCCCAAGAAAAATGTTCTAGTTCCACCTTTGCTTGAGCCAGCCCTTAAATGTAGCTACTATTTGAGATTTGAGTTTAAGTTGGTATTTGAGAGTCAGTTTTAAGCTTGAGCTTGGGTGATCGACATCGATCATCTAACTTTTTTAACAGCTAATTCATCTAGCTCTTTGAGTTAAAAAGCATAGAAGGTTGACTAATATGTTCGTCTAATTATTTGATCTGTTTTATAAAATTAAAAAAGAAAAATAAAAATAAATAAATAAAAAAGTTTTGATGTTTTACGTAATTTTACGAAAGCTAAGTCGATTAAATTTAAGGAAAGTACGAAGAACATCCTTAAAAGTGAACATTTTCATACTTTCGTGTGTATGTTTGGAAAGTGAAATATCTTGCTTTTCGTTCGAGTATTATTAGCAACAAAAAAGTACATAATATGTGCGCTAAAAAGCACAAAAGCATGTCTTCATTTTCAGACTTGTGAAAAGGAAAAGTCCATTTTAAGTTGTCGCAAATGGAAAAAAAAATTAGGTCGAAATTAAAGATATGCCGTCATATAGTTATTATTGTAGGACAATGTAAATGTGGGATAGGTCCCAATCCCATGTGTCAAGCCATTTCAACGGCGGAGCTCAAGCCATCGCCGCTAAGCCCTAAGCTAGTTTTCTGGCGTACGTGTGTTGTACTTGTGTTTGATGTGTGTGAAAAGGGTGAAGATGATGTTTTAATTATTATTATTATTATTACTAGTTATAATGCCCGCGCACGCGCGGGTTTGTTTTTAATTTTTTGAAATAATTATTTAAAAATTTTAATCCTATTGTTAATTGTATCTTATCTATATTTTTTGTATTTATCTTCTACTTGTGTTGTGGATAAATATAAAATGTTACCTAATAAGAAAATAATCTTTTTTTTTTAATATCTTATTTATATTTTTTGTATTTATCTTCTACTTGTGTTATGGATAAATATAAAATGTTACTTAATAAGAAAATAATATTTTTTTTTAAATAAAATTATTACTAAATAAAGTATGGTTCCAATTTTTTGAAATGAAAAATTCCCAATAGGGGTTTTGTTTTATTATATAAAAGATTATTATTTGGTTAAAAAAAAGTTTAATAAGTAAGTAATTTGTAATTTTAGTCCTTAGAGGGTGTGTGTGTGTTTTAGTCCTTATAAGTTAAATTTCTTTCAAATAGTCATGTAATTTGTAATTTAATTTTTTAAATTTAAGGAAAAAAAATGTTATTTGTATTTTTATTTAATGAATGAAAAATTTAGTTAGTTTGAAAAAATGAAAAAGAAATTAAAATGGTGGGTCTTAGGGTGTTTTGATTTGAGGTATATTTTAAAGTGTGAGTGTTAAAAGAAGGAATGTTGAAATGTCGTTGAAGTAGATTAAAAAAAAGGTTTTGACATGTTACCATACCTTGTGTAGGTAGAAAAGTAATAGGATAATTTGTTATGGCATAGCTATTTTGAAGTAGCTTGAAAAGTTATACTCCTATCAAAATTGATGGTTCTATATAGGCTCGTTCTGTGGACTTTTAGCCACACTAGCTTTTAACCAGATTTTATGTCAATTAATTATTATGTTTGTTCAAAACAAAAAATTAATTTTTATGTTGATGGCCGTCACTAAAAGTATGTTGGCTAGAGATAATTATCTCAAAATGTATTTAATTTAGCATTTTTACGAGTGTTGTGTAGCTAACCTTTTTTTTCTATTGTATACCCAATTTTTTGAGTTTCGACCTTTGTATATATCTTGTGAACATTTTACCCTTACATTTTTTAACCAACCTATTAACAACGGATAGTAAAATGGTCATTATATATGAACAAAGTATATACAAATGTCAAAATTTAAAATTTTAAGTTTACAATAGCAAAAATAAAATCTGGCTATGCAACACTTCAAAAAGTGTCAAGTTAGATGCATTATAATAATTATCCATTTACTTGGTAAAAAGATCATAAACCTGTTAAACATAACTGTTAAGTAAATACATCTTTCACGTGATTTTTCACATACATGTCAAGAAAAACTGAAAGAGAGAGACGGGACACGGAACAAACAGGTGACCGGCCGTGAATACATCCCAGAAAAACAACAGTTCATGTCAATGTTTCTCTCCACCGCTCCCTATATATGCTTTTTCATAGGGATGTTCGTTCAGTTAGAATGATTTAACCAAAACCAAACTGATGAAGTTAAAGCATCAAACGACAACCAAACTAAACCAAACTGTCCACCGGTTCAGCTATAAATAAATTGGTTTCTCCTTTGATTAGTAGATTTTAAAAGGATGAATAAAGCTATAGTGCTACACAAGGTGTCCGGAGTTTCGGACGTCCATGTACATTGTTGGGTAAATAAGTTAGTGGTTGTACGCATAAGACAACTAGCTAACTAAATATATATTATTTGTTTTGTGATACGGTTTTCAAAATAATAACCAAAACAAACAAAAAACTGATATAATACTTCTTGCTTATTATATCAAATGTCAACTTCTAAAATGCAACAATATGAAATGAAATAAGTTAATATAATTTTTTTTTAAAAACATCTAGTTTTTTTTGTAATTTGTCATCTTAACGAACCAATTTGTAGTGTAGTTTCAAAAAATTATCAAAATTCGTCTGATCAACAAAAATTTTGTGACTCCGCCTCTGCTAATAAACCCGTAAAAAACACATACTCTTAAGACAAACAACAATAAAAATAATAAATACTGAACATAAATGTTACAAAACATTTTCACAAAGTAACTATGTCATATGATTTCTATATCATTAAACAATAAAGAAAAAGAAAAAAATGTATTTGAGTTTAACTTAGCACGCCACGTGAATTTTAACTTTAAGATTTATGTTGTCTCACTACATGTATTTTAGCTTTTAGCGATGATGGATGTCGTCGATAAAAGTTCAAAAAGTCGTCGTTAAAACTTATAGCGACGACACATGGTCTCAATAAAGTCCGTCTTGATAGATCCATCGCTATAAGTTTTAGCGACCACGGATTTTACTTTTCGTGACCATGGGTTTGACTTAACCTTTTTAACTTTTGACTTTTTAACTTTTTAACTTTCGGCTAAACATTCATGACAAAATCTATAGTGACGACATGTCGTCACTATAAGTGTCATTTACTTATTGACCAAACTTATAATCGCGACATTTAGCGACGGAATAGTGGTCACTACAATTCTGTTGATTATTTGACCAAACCTATAGTGACAATCTATAGGACAACAAGTGGTCGCTATAGGTCAATTGACTATTTTACCGTCTCCAATAGTGATGACCTATCATCAACCACACAACGTTAATATTCATCAGTTAACATTCATTGACTGTAAAATACAGTCGTTTCGCATATATTAACATTCATCACTTTTTCCTCCTAACCGCATAGTTGTGTTTCAGACAGGACTGCGAAAAGGTATGTTATGTTTGAAAGCAAAAGACTCTTCTTGGATACGAGTAATAAGTTTTGTTTACCAAATCCCAAAGAGTTTACCATTTCATTGATTGTAAGAAAGAGAATGCAATGGTGAAAACTGGTGTTAATTCTGCCTTTGATTTAGTTTACCTCTTTTCAAATTTCTTAATATATAGTAATAAGACCAAAGCACACACATAGTTATGAACACTCAACATCAACCAAACCCTTTTGCATCACCTTTCTACCCATCAAATTCAACCATCATCATCCACTATCACTGTCTCATGCAACTGTTATTAACCGTAAGTCCGTAACAATAAATCATCCGTACGATTTTCAGTATCTACTAGACCAAGAAACAGTGTGACTACTGGTCATAAACCATCGAAAAACCACATGTCACCGTTGCTAACAATGGTGCACGACAAACCAATTTAAATAAATTATATTTTTAAATTTATTTAATTTATTTAAATAATTTATAATTAATTAAGTTAAACCTAGAGCGCCGACCTGTAGGGACCACATGTTGTCACTATAGGTTTGCGGGTCAATTCCGTCTCGGTGAGAAATTAAATGTTGGCCATGACTAAAAATTTGGTCTTTGTCATACTTATAACGACTACAGTGTGGTCGCTATAAGTATTACTCAAAGTCAAAGATTTATAACGAGTTCTTTTTGTCTTCTAGTTAACCTTTAGCAATGATCTTGAGATGATGTGTCGTTTGGTTAAAGATGGGGCAAAAAAACTGAGTTGTTTGTCGTGTAGTGGGCCTTTAGCGACGATATCCGTCGTCGCTAAAACCCCCCGTCGCGAGAAGTAGAAAGTGTTGTGGTGTTTGGATCAACATTTGTCATGTTGTATAAAGGTAGATGTGGTAAAACGGGTGGGCTGGACGGGCTCGGGCCACAGGTTTAAAACGGGCACGGATGTATGGGCTCATGTTATACGAAACACTTTAAAAAAGACCCAAAACAAGGAAAAAATTTCCCGTAAACCTAACACCCCATTTATATTTAAATAGCTAAATATATTTTATGTATAAGTTTTTTTTTTTTTTTTTTTTTTTTTTTTTTTTTTTTTTTTTTTTTTTTTTTTTTTAAGATAACAAAAAAAATAATAAAATAAAATAAAAAATTGCAATGTTTTTAAATTGAAAGAAAAATGTGCCCGTTAATACATATTTAACTTTTGAAAAAGCCCTATGTGCTCATTTAAAAAAAAAGGGTAAATGGCTAGATATGTTCAAATCTTTTACAAATTTGCTTAGAAAAGCTTATTTTTATGATTTTCAGCACAAATTATCACCTATATATAAAAGGTAGGACGATAATCAGAGGATATCGTATGAGTATATCTTATACGATATATATAAAAGGTAGGAGGATAATCAGAGGATATCGAATGAGTATTATCTTATACGATAATTTAGCATATAAAATCGGTGGAATGTATACGTTTATTAGTTGGCATGAGAAGTTACAAGTCAACATATAATATTCGTGAGCAAACAGAATACGTTCCAATCCCTGGAGTTGAGTTGGTTGGACCATATATCATCGCGTGTCATACTATAAAATACTCCGTATTCCTTGCACTCTTTTCACTCTCACATGCATCCCATCAACATCAACAACATATATATAACTAGTTATAATGCCCGCGCACGCGCGGGGTTTTTTTTTAATTTTTTGAATCATATATTTTTATTTATTTAAAAACAAATAATTTAATCTTTGTTTTGTTTGATTTATGATGTTTAATTATAGTTTTTTATTATTAAAGATAATTATTTAAAAAATTTAATCCTATTGTTAATTGCATCTTATCTATATTTTTTTGTATTTATCTTCTACTTGTGTTATGGATAAATATAAAATATTATCTAATAAGAAAATAATATTTTTTTCTAAATAATATTATTACTAAATAAGGTATGGTTTAGTTTTTTTGAAATGGAAAAGTCCCCACTTGGGGTTTTGTTTTATTATATAAAAGATTCACACTTTTTAACAATCTACAACCATATATAAAAACCCTCAGCTCCATTATTATTTACTAATCCAAAAAATGTGGCTGTTTGGAAGACCAGGGCCATCCGGGTTCTCAAAATACTCAACTGCTGAACAAGTAACTGATGGAATTGATGCTACTGGTCTCACTGCCATCGTTACAGGTTTTTTTTTTTTTTTTTTTTTTTTTTTTTTTTTTTTTTTTTTTTTTTTTTTTTTTTTTTTTGTATATATTTGCAGGAATTGTTATCATGGGGACTACTACTTTTTCTTTCACCTCAAACCACAACCACTTATTTTTGGGCTTATCTGAATTTTAAGCTCATTTTTTTCTAGCTTTTTTCAAATTTATATCAGCATTTTATGTTTATATATTTTAAAATAAGCTAGAAAAAAAAATGAGCTTATGAGATATAAGCCGAAATCACATGAGCTTCATGTTCTGTGAGAATGGCTGAATTGTTGTGCCCTTGTGGGTTCAAGTATTGGTTAGGACATGCATGTGAGACAGATTTGTTTGTCGTGTATATACTCTCACATAGTTGGGCGTGTTTAGTAATGGAAAACTCCTTTGTTTTCCAGAAAAATTTTCCTAGAACACTTAAGAAAATAAAAAACGCATTCCAATTGGGTTTTTTTTCCAAAAGTTTTCTTGGAAAGATGGAAAACCTGATTTCTAAGTTTATAAGTAAGTTTTAGAAAACTCCTTTTATGAGTTCTTCATAAGTTTCCCATTTTAGAAAACGCCATCTAAACACGTTTTCAAGTGTTCTCTAGAGAAGGAATAGCTCTCCCATTCTCAAGAAAACTGAAAAATGAAAATTAAGAAAACTTTTCCATTACTAAATACAACCTTAATGCCTTTAAGAAAAAAAGTAGCCCAAAAATAAGGTTAAACAAAACCTTCCCTTAACTTTCTATACCGCTAGCCTAAAGGCTCTTTTGTTTTGGGGGACTATTTGTGTTGTAGGAATGAAGGGATAAATTAGCACCCTATGATCATTGAGATGTTTCCATGTTGTACTAATCTTTTTAAAAAGAATGTTTCATATATTCAAGTACAAACGCTACTACATTGGATTAAAACATACATCACAAACCTTTTCACGGGGCTGGAAATGGATGGCTTTTGTAACATAGGTAATGAGTTTGAAACATTTTCTGAGTTGTGATCCTTAGGGAAGGGTCCTGTCGAGCCAAACTTTTTGTGGATTGAAAACTTACGTGATCTACCATATGTGCTATTATAACAGCAACGTTGTTCTTTTTGTTGTGAATTTTGCAACACGGATTTATATGATCTTTGTGGGATTATATGTCATTGGTGCTACTTTTGGAAGTAATTCATGTTGAATTTTAGTTTTATTAACTATTCCTGATAGAAAAGGATGTGTGCCATTAGAGAGAGCTGTAAATTAATTTGAAGTGTTATATTATACATTTGTAGTCTCTAGCGAAGAGAAGATCAAAAGACTGATATTTTGATTATTCTCCGTGTTCTCGCTCGGGTCATAATGAAAAGTGAGAAATAAACTTGCAATTATATGGTTATACTATTCTACCTAAATTAGGTTGATGTAAGGTTCACTGCCATAAAATTAGCTTACACACCTTTTCTGTTTATTCTCTTTCCAAGCTTCATTGGGAGAAAAATTTTACGCAAAACTTAGTCAAAACTTTGCCTCGGTTCTTTCGGTTCACTACAGTATTAAATTAATAGATTTGACCAATGGACTTGTAGCCTAGGTGGCCCAAGGGACAGAACTACATGCGTTTTATTGAGGAGGCCAAAATGTAGATAGTTCAATCTGGGAGAGCCAAAATAATATTAATGCTGCTATGATCTTATAACATACTGTCCTAAAAGTAACTACTTTGTACATATGGGTCTCCATAAAGATACGTATCGGTATCATACGTCTATGCCATCAACCAAAAGTTGTGGGATCAAGTCCCATTGTGGACAATAGTTAGGATTAAACAGTGTAGAGTAGATCAAAGTAGTGTGTGCTTGTGTCTCTACCTCAGAAAAAAAAATGTAACAGATTTGACTTATAATGCTCAGTAGCACCTAGCAAGTACTTATACATTTGATTTCTTTTCATTCGTAATTAAATAATGTACTTAAAACAACACTTTAAAAAATAATAGGAAAAACAGCGACAAAACACTCTAGTTGTCATCTTAACGTTCAGATTAGTAGTAACTGTGTTAACTATTAAAAGAGCTATCTATTAAAATAACTAGATTTACTTAAATCAATCAAACGGTATTGGCAATGGTAGGTGATATCTACACCATTTATTATGGGTGCATATATCACCATATGGGTTGGATTTTTATACTGAAAAACAGATTAGGACTTTGTATTTGTAGAATACTTGTCTTCTTTTACTCACAGTCACATATAACAACCACAGGAGGATCAAGTGGTATAGGCCGTGAAACAGCACGAGTGTTAGCACTGCGTGGGGCACATGTGGTCATAGGTGTCCGGAATATGGATGCTGGCAAACAGGTTCAAGAAGCAATAGTCAAAGAAATCCCAACTGCTAAAGTTGATGCAATGGAATTGGATCTGAGTTCCATGGCATCCGTTAGGAAATTCGCCTCCGATTATAATTCAAGTGGTCAATCATTGAACTTGTTAATGTAAGATAATTTAAAAGAACATTGATAAATTTCTATCCAGTTATAAACAAAATGCAATTTGCTCGTTAAAGTCCTCATAATCAAATATAGGACTCATATTTAGTTCCTCGACAAAAGAAATTCTTTTTTTATCACTATGGTACACGTTACAACCTTTATTGTAATCGTCAAACTAAAATCGAATGATTTACTGATTATGTCACTTCTGTGGTTGCAGAAAGGTCATTTTACTTAAAAAAGTCAACCTGGATTGCATCTTTAATTTGGCTTATAAAAGCTAATGCTTGTTTTGTGTTTTTCCATGTTGGTTTGTGTTAAGAAACAACGCAGGTATAATGATGACTCCATTTATGCTTTCCAAAGATAACATAGAACTACAGTTTGCCACCAATCATTTAGGTATTTTCCAATGTGTTTTTAAAAAAACTTCCATTTTTCGTGTAAGGCATTGTGTCTGCTAATCTGATAGAATCTATGTCTTTGCAGGTCACTTTCTTCTGACACATCTCTTGCTTGACAATATGAAGAAAACAGCACATAAAAGTAAGAAAGAAGGAAGGATTGTGAATCTGTCATCAGAGGCGCATAAGATTCCTTATCCTGAAGGAATTCGTTTCGATAAAATTAATGATGAAAAACAGTAAGTGGCTAGCAAAGACCTTGCTTCTTATCTTGTTAGCGATTATGAGAAAATAATATTTGTTTGGTAATTTGTTTTTCGGTCTAACGGAATTATAAACTACATATTTTGTAATGAGTCTGAATTTCTCGTAACTTCTTTCTCATTATTGACATCATTTTATTAAAAGTAAACTGTTCAAGTGGCTCGATTATTGCAGATAACAATTATAGCGTTTAATCAATTGAAAATTTTTGTAGAATGGTTAAAGCATATTTTACTATAAGTATGTTTATGTCAATGCATATGATATTATTATATACAGGTTTACCAAATTCCTTTTATTATTTTAACTTGATTAGATGTGTTGTACAGGTACAATAAATATAAAGCATATGGTCAATCAAAGCTAGCCAACATTCTGCATGCCAATGAGCTTACAAGACATCTAAAGGTATCAGTTTTGCTTCCGTAATGTATGTCAATGGAACCTGTCTTGAACAGTTTTGTCTTTTGAAGTCGACAGAAGGGTTTTGATAAACTTTAAAAACTAGAACATATTCAATCACCATATTCAACTTCAGATTAAGTACTACAATTACTATGAAATTTATATCTTGATTTGAAAGGTTACAAGTTTGAGCTAAAGTCTAAGTATATCATGATCTGATGTATGGTGATTATGCTGATTGAACAGGAAGAGGGCGCAGAAATAACGGCAAATTCTCTTCATCCAGGAGTAATCTCAACAAATTTGTTCCGTCACGTATTTACTCCTCCCAAATTTGCGGAAGGTAATGTTTTACAAATAATTACCAATGAGAAAAAAAGGATAATGGAAGCTTATATTACCTTAGAAAGCTTTGCTTATAACCCCATTTTTGCTGCTACTATTTTTAAATGCAGGTTTTGTGAGCAAGCTCAGCAGTTTTCTAATGAAAAACGTTCAGCAGGTTAGTAAGTTAGTGAACTGGCAAATAGTTAGGCTGGGTGGATTGGGTAATGGGTCATATGGAGTTGTAAAAACAGGTTATTTCTATTACGGGTCAAATTGGGACTAATTAGGCTGTTAAGGGGCTTAAGCATTGAAATACATTGAGGGTCATTTCTGACCCGTTCATCTATTTTAACCTTATTAAAAGCTTACTGTTTTGAGTTTTGACACATCAGAGAAAATATAAGTATATACCGAATCTACCCATTGGAATTGTCACGTCTATTACGCTTTCTAAGTGGTGTGTAGCTTGGTGAATCAGAGGTCACGTCTATTACGCTTTCTAAGTGGTGTGTAGCTTGGTGAATCAGAGGTTCTAAGGTGTAACCACATTTTACCCATTTTTACCGCGAATATATAAGTTACTTGAACTGATTCCCTTGTCAAAACGATGGGCCTTTAAGACTCTTTGAGGACAAATAAATGACATTTTTCTGGAAAGTGGAACATGTGAAAACTTAAAAGTGAATATTTTTAGAATACCGTAAACTTTAATAATTGTGGGCCCGATCAAATACTTTCTTGATTGTTTTGTGTTTTATCAGGCAAAATGCTCGTTTATTTCTCATTTATTTTGGTGTGTGATATTTAGGGGGCAGCAACAACATGCTACGTAGCACTGCACCCACAAGTTAAAGGGGTAAGCGGTGAATATTTTTCGGATAGCAATTTGGCAAAAACAACAAAGTTGGCTAAAGACGTGGATTTGGCCAAGAGATTATGGGATTTTAGCATCGATTTAATCAAGTAAATATCCACACCAGCAGCACCTGGTTTGTCTCTTTAAATATGTTAAAGTGATTCGTGTTTGTTTACACTAGAGAATGCATTTGATGGTCTTAAGGGTTTCACTTCAATGCATAACTGTCACGTTTGGTTAGTTTGTAAAGATGGAAGAAATGATTCAAGTATGCTGTCTTATTTTTGCGAAATAGAACGGAGTAAATCAATTTAATTTATTTTACCAGGGTGAAAAATCCCTTTTACCAAAAAAAAAAAAAAATCAATTTAATTAGTAGTAATAACAATGTAATTTAATATTAAATCAATTTATTTATGCTATCAGATTTTATGATTTGCTAATATTAAATCAATTTATTCCGTTCTTAAATGTTACGAAAACAATAATTTTGTAAACAGTCAATAGTTTTGCAAAAACCATGATAAAGGAAACACTCTCACAGAATATAAGTTTTGCAAACAAGTACAAGGAGGTGATGTGAAGGAGGGTGATACCATTACGGAGGTGATGTGAAGGAGAGGTGATGCACGAATTTTGGGTTGATTGGGTGAAGCAGTTCACCTAACGAAAACCAAGGAAGTACCCCAATTTTTATTATTAATTTTTGTTGTTTGTGAGTGTGTATATGTATATTGTTGGATATGTTTGCATAAAGTGAGTCATTTTTATGTGGTTGGTTAGGTGACGATCATTACAGTTGAAAGGTGAAGGTACTACGGTTTGCTAATGATATGTATTTAATACCAAATGACCTCTCAAAATCAATGACAGAGCATCTAATTCAGTTATCAGTTCAATTAGTCCTTTACAATTCTAACACAATGGATCTCAAGATTGGATACATCATATTGAACCTCATCAATTATCTATATCTACACTACTTATAATACATATTAGACCCTTTTTCCTATTAAATTTTTAAGATTTCCTAATATAAATCATAAGTAAATACACATATTAAAGCTTTATGTGCAATTAATTTATGCACAACCATGTATATTAAACACCTGCAATTAACACTCTTCTTAAATCAACCCTTTACTGAAAAATGCAACTATTTTACCACACAGTACAATCTAATCAACCTATTAATCATCTATTAAAATCCAATAACCCAAGCACTTAAAGCATCAGCAAATAAACATAACCTACGCAACTTAAAAGACCAGCGTGTACAAACTTAAAGGAACAACATGGTTAAAGTTACTCAAATATAAAATTATCACAATCTATAAAGTTATTGTAATGAAAAACATAAAGTTAAAAGACATTAATCGCCACAAATTTTGTTACAGGGTACCCGCCGCCGCATCGCGCGGGTACCCTGCTAGTACTAAATGAATAGAATCGATGCAACATGTTTAATGTGTCCTACCAACTTGGTTCAATCCACGTATGACCTGACAAATAATATTTAGTTCCAAAGAGATCGGGTTGTTGAATGTTTTCGCCATCAAATGTGTGATACATGCATGTGTCAAGTGAATAAAACACTATCTTTCTGTTCTCGCAAGACACTCGTGGAAAGAAGATCTTGTTCTCCATTTGTGGTGTTTTGGCTTCAAGGCAAAGACATGTTGTATCACAAATATAAATCATGTGCTTTCCAACACCAGTAATTTTCTCCCATTCTTGTTTAACTTCATTCAACTTAAACACCTCAACATGTTCTCCAAACTCACTCACACAAACCAGTATAAGATGTTGCTCACATATTGTTAAGAATTTTTGTGTCAAAGATCCGCAAGCACTTTCAGGGGCTTCGGCTTCAACAGTCTTCCAAGAGCAACCTCGTCTGCCCAGATTATTGAAAACAATAACTTCTCCCTCTTTACACAATGCATACAGATTTCGACCATAAAAACTTGAAAACCAGATAGTATGTGGATCTGGACCCAAACTAAATATACGCCATTTTGGTTTCCTATTTACAAAGTGGATGTGAACATCCCATGTTGTAAATCCAACCACAATACAATCAGGGGAAGTAGGTGGTGCTGAAAAATTTAAGCTTTCCATATCATATATATATTCTGATTGTGGAAGCTTTCGAAGATCATTTGTGAAAGGGTTATATAATACTAAGCACATCAAGTCATTGCTTTTAAGCAACAACCAACCAAACCTTGAAGAAAATATATTGTCACTAGCAATTGATATCGGGGAGTTTTTCATCAAGTAGTTGTCACCCAACATAGGATCTTTAAATGTGATAACGTCTCGATTTTTGTCCACCGCCATTAGCCAAGGTGAAGCAACTGAATACTTTCGCAATCCCCGTAATAATGTTTTGTTGCTCCATTTTATCACAGGTGAACGGCTATAAGATACCGATTGATCACGAGAAAGATCCAAAAATAAATTAGCGTCTTTGAGGTCATCTATTTCTTCCCATATTTGATGACTCTTGTGGAAGTCTGGGTAATCATCGTATACCCAATCATCAAATCTGAGATCACTTATGTCCCAGTCTTTCAGGCCTTCTAATTCATCCCACTTTATACTAGTCACATCCAATTTAAACAGACACACATCAGCAGATGTTTTCAGTGATTTATTTTCATAATATATTATGTAGAATAATTCTGCACAAGACCCTTTCAAATAAAACTTTAAGTCTCCACCACTACAGCGATAGGAAGAATAGGAAGGAAGAGGGCATGCCCCAAACAGCATTAGTATTATCACAACTTCTTTCTGCCCAACCCTAATGTCAACTTGTATAACCAAATTAGTAAAAGAACCATCGGTACTTAATGCATATACCTTATCATTGCAACAAGTTAGATTATGTAGTAATTCACCATCAAAGCTTAACCTCTTGAGTTGTTTGCCATATGACATTTCGGTCCACCTAAACTTGTCTCTTTTACTACCTAGCTGACAAAATACAAAGGTAGATTTATTCGTTCTTGCTAATAAAAGAACTGAACTCGGATCATCTGGAGGGGCTGACAAACAACATTGTCCGATAGATTCATAATTTCCGTCTTCTAAAATCAAGGTGGGGAGACTTATAATCTTAGAAGTCACTTGGTTCCAAAGAGACCATTTATTGTTTTGCGGATGGTTGGAGAGTACCACCCATCCATGAAAACAACCTTGGAACTCGGGGNTTTTATTTGGTATAACATTGCTATGTTAAAAATTCATTAGAATTTGTTTTTCCACCAAATAAAACGTTTAACTTTGAAACTCGTTATATAACTGTTTTCCAGTTATCTGCTTTTATTTAACCGCTTGAATGACGGTTTGGAACCTATAAACAAGGAGAGAACGTCTCTCTTAAAAAATACACAGAAAAAACAAGGGCTCTAAAAACAGAACACCATACACAAACTTGAATCAATTAGATTTTATCCGGTCGTTAATTGGTATCCACTCCAATTTAATCGATCTGAAAGCGTTCATACTCGTGACTTCTAATTGCTATCAGGATACTCATCACCCCTATTACCCCAAATAAACAACAGAGTATGGTGTAGAAATACTGGTCTTGATTGTCGTCTTCTAGGTTCTGGGAAATCAACCATGGATATTTTGCTGTTAAGGGAGGGAACCGATCACATACCGAACCACACGAAATCTGCTCCATCTAAACATGTTCATAGTAATTTTTTATGGTTAATACACACAACAGTAATCAAAGGATGTGATTTTTAAAGGTTAATCAAAAAGGAAAATACACTAAAAGACGAAAAAAAAGTACAAACAACAAAACAAAATAATGACCTTAAAAACATGCTAACAATTAAAACACTCAAAAAGCTCAAAGAAGAAAACACTCAAAAATACTTTTTTATTATGGTAGAACACATAGTGACAGCCGTCTTATATATATACTCTTTTACTATTGTTATTCAAGAGTGGTTGATGTAATGGAAATAATCTCTTTTTTCTTTGAACATATGTCAGCACAAAGCAATCAAAGAGTAGCTACTAAGTCCATGGCAACCCACGTTTTTCTTTCTTTTTGAATAATGATATTAGTCTCGACACAATTAAACCCAATAACTAATCAAAGATTAGAACACAATTTGTTGCTTACTCTCTGATGTGTAATAGTATGCTAGCGATAGTTATAGGGTATAAGGGAAAATTCCCCAAGAAGTGCCAAAAAATTGAATTTAGAACCACTATTTCTAGAGTTCATTCTTTTTATCAACACCTTTCAAAATTTGGTCCATGTTGCTTAACCCGTGCAACCCCATGTGCTACCCCGTGCTACCTACTTCATTGTTTTGACAACGTGGGCCATGGACCCCGCTATCCACTATCCAACTATTTCCCCAATCATCGAGGTTTTGCCACTTGTAAACTTTTGTTATTCGAAGTAGAAAACCCACCCAGTTTTTTTGTTTGTATTCGGTATCAACGTGTGCTACCGGGCGCGCCTTGTTGCCTTAACCTGTGGGCCTACTTCTGCACAAAATCTTTATAAGGGATTCATTGGGAAAGGGAACAAGTGAATTAATTATAATATTTTTTACTATTACCATTTTTTAATTTATTTGGCTTCTCGTTCTTTTTTTTCGCGGCCTTAAATACTCATTCCAAACCAAACCCAAACACTATTCCCTCCCCCCTATTTTGCTTTCTCGTTTTTTTTCCAAAATCTAGATCTTTAAAAAATATCCGCTAAAACTTTCACACAACTTTTTGGCCCCGGCGAATGTCTTGCACAAAACATCGATCCATCCCAAACAAACAGACCATGTTAAAAATGGAGAAGAAAGCAGACGTCCGAAACCCCGGTTAAGTGTTTTGTTCCTACACTTTGTTTGTCTGCATTTATTTTTCGCATTTTATTAAATATAAATTTCAGTGCATTTACTTTGATTTAGGAATAAGCGTGAAGAAACCAATCCGTGAAGGAACATCGTGAAGAAACATCGTTGAAGAACATCGGTGATTGAACAAGAAGACTTGTTGAGAACGCCAAAAGCGTACGTTTTGAAAACCTTTATTTTAGGGTTATTCAAAATTTGGATTTTTGGTAAAATTTGTTTTTTTAGGGTTTACAGAGGTAATTTTGGTTTTAGGGATGTACGTGATTTAGTTATTTTGAAAAGGTTGCATTTTTTTAGGGGCTTTTGGCAATCTTGATTAATCGGTTAATTGGTTTTTAGGGTTAAAAGTAATTGTTAGGGATTGTAGCGATCTTTTAGTTTATTTTGGAAGGTTGCCATTTTTATGGCCCACGTTAATTTTGGGTATTCAGTTGTTTATTAGTCTAATTAGGGGTTTAAGAAAATTGTAATTTTTTTGGCATTTAAAAATTATTA